>PVKE010051578.1:0-10595 GCA_004027555.1 Craseonycteris thonglongyai | reverse complement strand
TATATGAAAAAATGCTCCACTTCACTAGCAATTAGGGAGATGCAAATAAAAACCACATTGAAATACCATCTTACACCTGTTAGAATGGCTATAATCAACAAGACAAGGGATAACAAGTGCTGGAGAGGCTGTGGACAAAAAGGAGCCCTCATACACTGCTGGTGGGAATGTAAACTGGTACAACCACTATGGAAGGCTGAATGGAGATTCCTCAAAAAATTATGAATGGAATTACCATATGACCCAGCAATCCCTCTACTAGGTTTCTACCCCAAAAACCTGAAAACCTTAATTTTTAAAGATGTTTGTACCCGCATGTTCATCGCAGCACTGTTCACAGTGGCCAGAACATGGAAACAACCAAAATGCCCTTCAATAGATGACTGGATAAAGAAGATGTGGTACATTTACACAATGGAATACTACTCAGCGATAAGAAGTGATGAAATACAGTCATTTGTGACAACATGGATGGACCTAGAGACCATCTTACTAAGTGAAATAAGTCTGACTGGAAGAATCAGTAAACATATAACCTCACTTATTGGTGGAATATAAAACTGAAAGTAACAAAGACACAGAGACCTATGGACACACTCAATAGCTGGTTGATTGCCTGAGGGAAGGGGAGGAGAGGGGAGGGAGAGTGGGAGGGGAGGTGGGAGTGGGCACCAGCATTTTGGACACATTCAATAGTGTGGTGGTTATTTGGGGAGGAGGGGGAATAGGGACGGAGAGTTGGTGGAGGAGGTGGGAATGGACACTGGATATGTGGTGATGGAAGGGTAACTGATTCTGGGTGGTGAGCACATAATGTGATGCATAGGTGATGTGATGTGGACTAGTACATCTGAAAACTATCTAATTGTTGCCAATCAATATCACCTTAATAAATTTAACAATAAAAAAATACCAAAAACAATAAAAGTCAATCTTTAAGAAAAAAAAAAGAGAATAAACAGTTTGAAAAATAATTTTGTAATTTCAGTTTTATCAGCAAAAGTTTTCCAATAGAGGCATCATGAGAAATGGAAAGAATCTGGAGTTAGAGAAGTCTAGGTTTGAGTCCTGGTTCTGTCACTTACTATGTCAACTTGTCAATATTACTTGACTCTGGAAACCTTGGTTTCTTTTTCTGTATAATGATGAAATGAATATCTGATACCTTTCAGAATTATTATGAGAAATCAATGTATGGAAATTTAAGACAGAAAAGGCCTTTCAATTATTAGAAAATATTTATAATTATAATATGAAGTTTTTATTACATAGGTTTTATTTGTATTATGAAGCACACTAGCTCACAAGATATAAGATGAATGCTATGCAGCCTAAAATGAAGATAAGTCTTTCTCTCTATTGCCATAGCTGTAAATAATACTAATAGCTGTCATTTATTGTGTTCTTACACTGCACTCTAGGTATTTTATAAGCATTATGTTATTTAATCTTCAGAACTATCCTATGGGGTAGTTTATATGATTTCAATGAGCTTAGCTGAAATTCAAAATTTAAAATTTTGGGGGTATGTTAGGATAGCTCAGCTGGTTAAGTGCTTGCCTTACAACTGCAAGCTTCAGGGATTGAATCCCACCCCCGGCCTCTACAAACCAATATGCTGAACGTCAATGCAACTAGTGACCACCAGGATGGTGGCAAAAGTTCTCTCATCTGGGAGGCCCCCGCTTCAGTTCCTACCCTATATGGCCCCACATTTACCTGTGTGGAATGAAACTATGACACAACTAATAATGTAAAGCTATAGAGGCCGCTCTCGGCCCTCAGCTTTCTCTCTCTGTCTCTCTCACCTTCTCTCAAATAATAAAATAAACATTAACTTTTTTGTTTACTTTGCATTGTATAGACACAGCTGTTGGATTTTTATAAAAATAAGTTAGGCCAAATCAACTCTCTTCACAGACCTTAGAAATTGTGGTTTTAGTTATATGGGAAATGCTCCAGGAAAAATAGAGTTGTAAAATAGCATATGAATGTTTAATTTATTGATTTTTTAAAAACAGGTATGTGTTTGAAAAGGTAAATTCTAAGACCCACCTGTCAAGTGTTCTAGGACTGTGAACACTATGATTTAAATGGTGTTAACAAGTTCTGTGAGAAAGCCAGGAGCTGCTTCCATCTGCTGACTACCAAGCATTGTTGCTTGAAGTGGGTACTTAATACCTACTTAGTAGTACTTAACATAGTAAATACTTTATAATGATTGTTAAATAAGATTTTCTTGAATAAATAAATTAGACTTTAATGTGGAAAAAATATACCTCTTTGAACCTCAAGTTAATTTTTCCCATCAATAATTTTAAAGTTTTTAAAAACATTTAGAATAGTTATTTTAAAGCTATTCTGAATCTTTCCAAACATGCAATTATATAGTTTTGTAAATTTTGAAAGTATTTTTAAATGTGAGAAAAGCATACATAAGAAAATCTCATATCTAAATCTCATATATAAGTATATGAAATGCTGTAATTCATAAAGCTAGCTATATCATGAGTAGCCTAAAGAAGAGAAATAATAAAATTTGAACCATTAGAGTGAATTTAAAATTTGAATATAATCCAGTTTCTATGTTTTCTGGGAATGCTTTCTGCAGTATAGACAGAGTAAAATAAAAGGATAATAAATATAGCTAATATATTACATACAGTAAATGTATGTCCCAAACCTTGCAAACAATTATATGTGTTACAATTTTTAAAAAAGATTTGTTTCTGACAGAGACAGAGACAGAGACAGAGACAGAGCAAGGCAGAGAGAAGAAGGAAGGCCCAGAGCAGTCTCCATAGTTGAATGTCATTAGTTTTTGACATAGTTTCATTCCACACAAGTGGGTGGGGGCCGCACAGGGCAGGAACTGGGCTGGGGGCCTCTTGCATGGGAGGCATATCCCCAGGAGCTGGAGGCCAAGCCAGGGGTCTCCCATGGGAAGTTTGCCTTGGTGAGAACTGAACTAGGGGCACAGATCAGTACAACATAAGGGTCCACATTTGCCAAAACTGGGATCGATCCTCGGATGTCTGGACTGCAAAATGAGTGCTTAACCCACTGAGCAATCCCGGCATCCTACATTACATTTCTTAATCCTGACAACAGCTGGTAAGACAAGTATTGTTTATTTATTTATTTATTTTTATTTTTCATTTTACAGATGAAAAACAGAGGCATGAAGGTAAAATGACTGACAAGGTCACACAGCCAACAAGTGGCAGAAACTCACCTCTTTGACACCCAAATCCTGCTTTTCTGTTGTGTCCAGAGCTCAGCTCGAGCTTGGTGGGCATAGCTATTGCAGTAGCTGGTCCCCACAACATGCAGAGATGGGGTCAATGATCAATACATTGAGCTCAGTTAGCAAATAACTTGTTCTCCCTAAAGTACCCAAAATTATTTTCTCTGGCAAACAAAATAGCCACATACCTTCTCAAAAAAATTGAATGAGGGAACTCCAAGTTAAAAAATAAATGTGTACAAGAACAGAAGCTCCATTTTAAACATTATTGTTCAATCTAGAAGTTATGAAGAAATACAACTGTTTAGCTAATTTTTCCTTGTCTCTAGACTGAATTATTTTGTAGACATAGTTTGGAACGTGCAATAGCAGCTGAAAATCATTCATGAGGCATCACACTTCTTGGCTAATTAACTAAAAATTTCAGTGCCTTGTGCATTATTCCAAATGAATCTTGTGTAGGAGAAATAAATTTAAATGCAAAAATAATTTTTTTATGCAAGACTATGTTGAGATATTTATTATAACAAAGCAACCATTAACATTAAAAGAACTAAACAGTAATAGTAATATAATTGTGCCCTCACTACATTTAAAATATCTTTATATTATATTACCTTATATAACATATTTTAAATAATAATAGAATAGAGAGAAAAGGAATTTATACTTTTTCACAATGTGAGAAAGATTAATTTTGAAAAGCCCAAATAAATAAGTTAGATGTTTGTTCACATACATTTAAGTATACTTTTCTCTAAATATATTTAATTAGCTAAACCCAAATGCCCTATCTTGTATATTTGCAGCTTTATTTTTATAATATGGTGAAAGGAGTCAACAATCTTATATGTTTCCTGCTGTAGTACTTCGGAGAGCCAAAATCAAATAGAGTAACAAAAGAATGTATTGTATTTTAATAATTATGCTGTCAAAATTTCACCTATATTTATTTGCTTATCCAATCCTCAGAAAGAACTAAATGAGTTTACAAACTTACCAAAACATGCACAAACCAAAAACCAAAACCAAACCAAACCAAAACAAAACAAATAAAGAAAAAAATTCAACCTCAAGCTTGGCAAAAAGCATAAGACTTCTAGCTTAACAGGAAATTGTTTTGAAAATTAATGTTTTTTAAAAAGGGAGGAGGGCAAAATGCAAACACCATCTCAACCATAACTAATTAAAAACAGTTATTGAAAGAGCTGATTTTGGAAAAAGGAAACGAGTTGCAATATTTGAATTGACTGTTTAGAACTCATAAAGAAATTTTAAAAAAGTAAATATTTCTTTGCTTCGTGTACAATTGACTCTAACCAGCCATCTCTATGAAGAATGATAGTATCCTGAAGGTGATCCTCTTTGAGATAAGCAATCAGCCTCTTAAGGCAAAAGTGTTCTCTGGAAAACAAACAAACAAACAAACAAACAAACAAACAAACAAATCAAGGGGATGCAGTGATAGCTCAACAAGTTGAGCTCTTGCCTTGCAACTGCAAGGTCCAGGATTGAATCCTGGTCCTGGCCTATGCAAAACCACATGCTGAACCATGGCACAACTGGTAACCACCAGGATGGTGGGGAAGTTTCTTGCCTCTCATTAGGGAAGCTCCCCTGACAGGTTCTGCTCTGTGGAGCCCCATATTCACCTGTGTGAAATGAAACTATGTCAAAAACTAATATTGTACAACTATACAGACTACTCTGCCCCGCCTTCCCTCTGTCTCTCTCTAACTTTCTCGCAATAAAATAAATCTTAAAAAATGACAATAAAAAACTACCTGGTATTCAAAAGATGTTGACTCTCTATGTAATATACATATTTTTCAAGAAGTATCTACCCCACTAGATATAATTATTTAATTTTTTAATAATAGAATTCATTTCACTGAAATAGTAGTGCTGACAAGTGGGAGGGGAAGAGGCTCATGGGAGAATAAATTATTAAAACCTTTCTGGAGGGCCATTTGTTAGTACCATCAAAACCCAAAATTTGTGTATACATTTTGACTCAATGATTTAAATTTTAGGAGATTATTCAAAGAAAATAATCATAGATTCAGATTTTTTAAAAAGTCAACTCTTTGTCAACTAACAAAGAAATAATTGAAATAAAATAGGCACATCTATTCAGGGAAATTATATGTAGCCAGATTCTGAAAAAATTTTCTTGATATAAGAAATAATTACATTTTAATATGGTTTTAAGGGAAGAAAAAAACAGGGAGGTATAGAGCATACATACCATTGAAATAAAAATAAAATCAATGTATGTCCTTTCCTGAGTGTTTAATAGACTATAAACCACAATAGGAGAAAAAAGAATTAATTTTGAAAATGACTGAGATTGCCTTTACCTGTGATATGTTATAAACTCTCCCCTGAAGTTGGGAACCTATGCTGGAACAGCATAATCTGAGTCAACTTAAAGCTATGACTACATCTGTGGTTATTAGCTATAGATTGACATTTGCAGTGGCCTAAACCTAGATTATGTTTGGGAAATAAATTTTTTTACAAGATCATTGATTAAATTAATTTAAAACACTTTAAAATGTATAAATTTTCAAGTGATTAATTAGTCACCAGAGATATAAAACCCTAGATTTGGTTTTACACTTCATTCTGTCACTAGTGCTGTCTATCGCGTACATCCTTAGGCTGTGTATTGACTACTGCTATCAACCTGTCAGCCACTTTGGTTTAGGGCAGTGGTGTCCAAACTTTTGGCTTCCCTGGGCCACATTGAAAGAAGAATTGCCTTGGGCCACATGTAAAATACACTAACATTAATGATAGCTGATGAGATTTAAGAGGGGAGAAAAAAAGGTCTCAAAAGATCTCATAATGTTTTAAGAATTTGTGTTGGTTTGCAGGTTGGACATGCCTGGTTTAGGGTGCCAGTCACCTATTTATGACACATTCTTAAAACCATATGTATCACAAGTTGTCTGTCTCAGACTGCATTAGACATTTTGGGTGTCAATTTTAGTCTTAAAAAATTAGCTTGGACATATAATCATGATGACATGAAGGGTTTCCTGTGCCAATGGGTAAACAAAAATGTGATCGGCTCTGGTGGATATAGGAATTCAAAGTTGTCTTGGGAACTTACTGTGCTCTTACTAGAGATAGAGTCACTTTACTAGTCATGTGCCTACTATGTGTTCCACTTGAAAAGCAGTGGCAGGACCAGCATTGGCAGTGTCAGCAGACAACCATAAATAAAATGGCCATTCAGTGAACAATAAAAACATACTTTGTTTTAAAAAATTTCATGTAAAACTTGCCAAGTAGCTTGCAGCAATTACTGACTTGTTCTAAAATGACAACTTCTGACTTTGCACGATATACTAGAAGTTGTACTTCAGTGCGTTTATATCATTTGTGCCCAGTTTTTCAAGAACTTGAAATCAGGATTTCTGGCTCGCTCTGCATTCATCATTCTACTGTGCTGCAAGGGAGGTTGCTGATAATGCTTGCATTTTCCTGGGGCCGCAGCTTATGCTCTGGGGAGCCTCAAGATGGGCTTTGTGTTGTGCACGGTTCCCTAATCATAAAGCCATATTCCAGTGTGGGGATTAGAGCTATGCTTGAAAGTGGTTATTTGTATGTAAAGTGGTTATTTCTATGTAAAACACATTTTACATAGAAGCAATCTTAAGTTGTAAAAATAGTACAAAATTTCCTTTTTCAGAATTATTTGAAGGAAAGTTGCCTTCATGATGTCCTACCACTCTTGGATACTTCAGTGCATTTACTACTACATTCTAAGGAACCACAAAACACCCATCGAAATTAGGAAATTAACACTGATACTTTACTTTCATCTTATCCTCAAACATCATGCAAATTTTCATGAATTATCATGAAAATATCCTTTGCAGCAAACAGATTCGGGTCAAAATTTCACATTACCTTAAGTTGTCGCATGTGCCTCTTAGTGTCTTTCAATTTTTCTTCACTTTTTCCTTGGCTTTCATGACCTTAAAAATAATAGAGCAATTATTTTTATGGTGTGTTCTCAATGTATGTTTTTCTTGTTTTCTTGTTTACTGTTGATTAGATTCAGTGTATATGTCTTTGGTAGAAACATCACAGAAGTGCTACAGGTTTCTTCTCATTGTACCCCACCATAATTTCTATTTGTCCCATTACTGATGACATTCACTTTAATCTTTTGATTAAGGTGGTATCTGCCAGTTTATCTTTGTAGTTATTTGTAATGAATAAATGTTTTGTAAAGTTGCATTTTTAGACTAGCTAGATATCCCATTCCTCAAACTTACTGTCTGTCTATCTATCCATCCAACTTCTACCTCAGTATGGACTTAGTAATTTCAAGTTTAGAGCAATCTATACACAACGAATATTCATCCCCAACATGAAAGCTGTAGAAAAAAAGGGCTAATAAATATTTGTATCTTTGCCTTGTTTTGATTCCTAAAGCTGCCTCTCTCCTGACCTTTAACTTCTGTTGGTCAGGACTCAAGTGAAATTATGACAATTTTAGTAAATATTTATGCCTGAAGTTAAGTGATGGCTCCAGTGGCATTGAGAATCCCTCATGTTGTCAGTACTCTCAACATATGCATTGAACTTGAGTAGTATAAAGTTATTCTGGTGAACTGTATACCACAAAATATTGCAGACTTTCTGGCAGACATTTGGATACCAGCACTACAATGGGGGTAAACATGTTTTGATTTCCAGGATCTTGCTATTGTCTGCTTGTAGGCACCTGTTGTAATTATTCATCTTGTATGCTTTAATTCTTTTATAATGAATAGAATAAATTTTTGTGTTCATAGTTTTCCTCAAATAAGCAACAGTAATCAAAATGTGATATATGTAAAAAGAAATTTATAACTCTCACTCAATTATTAAGAATGAAAACTTTGTAGATGAAAATATAAGTGTGGCCCAGAGTTGTCCAATGAGTTCTACCAGAGAGCCTAGCCCATAAAATTATGAAACTTTGTAGGGTGTGATGAAATATTTGGAACCAAGAAGCATAGGAGAGGAGGGCCAGCATGAATTTGGCTCTTGAGAATGGTAATAAAATCAGTGGCAGGTTTTCAAGGTCTTTGCATTTGCTGTGTTCACTGAAGCAATGGTTATTTTCATAATGTGATGTCACTTGGTATTTACATGATCTTTTTATATGAGCTATTCATTGCATTTAACACAAACTCATAAATTTTTACTCTCTGCCTGGGGAGGTGAACAACAAATAGCACTGTATATATTGTGTAGATGGAGTAGTTGGTCATTGTCTATATAAAGTGATGTAAGCAATTAATTGATTTTTTAATATAAAGAGAAAGTTAAAATAGTCATCTCACAAAACAATTTAAGGCTATTTATTTGGAGAACTATTTTAAGTTTTCCCTAATTTATAAAGTTCTAATATTTTTATTGCTTTTTCCAGAGAGCTGGACCCTGATACAAAGATGATTTAAATTTTATGACTGAGCTTCATATTGGGAAATAACCTTTGGACCATTTAATATTAAACATAAAAACAGGTTACATAGCTGCTTGAAGAAAGCAGTATGACTGCATGCTGAAAACATGTATTTATTAGGTAAGTACAATATAGTCTACAGAAGTGGGAGATAGGGCCATCGCTTAAAAAAATAAGATTGGGTTCATATTTTACTGTTTAGTTTAGAAGTTTGTATCCTAGACACAGAGATAGAATATTAACTAGACAAAATAAAATAGTGCAATAAAAGGAAGAACTTTAGAATATTAAAAAGTTTAAAAACTATTAATATGGGGGAAAATAATTATTACATTATATGCAATTATATTCTTAATTTAATTATAGAGTTCTATTACTGTTGGTATTAATACATAGACATGCTGCAGTTAATTAGGTTTAATTCTCAAGCATATTATCATATTGTAGAACCTAGCATAATGCTGCGCACCTGTAGAAGTCTGACATTTTTAAAATTTCAATGTGTATTAGCAATCCAGTAACTCTTTAGACAACATAATGAAGTTTAAAACTTGGAAGAGAGAAAAAAGATGGCGGCATGAGAGGAGAACACTGATAACTGCCTGGGAAGGAACTTGTGAACAGAGGAAAATCCATGGGGGAAACCCTGAGAAGCAACCTCAACTAAGAGAACCACACAACACAGAATAACACCCAAAAGTTAGAGGAAAAAGGGGAGTGTGGGAGAGGGAAGGGGAAGCAGCGGTTTGGGGACAGGGACTCGGAGCATGACACGGGGCTGGCAAAACAAAGAGAGATTGGGAGTCTACATCAAAGTGGAGCTGGATTGAGGGCAGGCTGGAAGCCAAGACCTAGGGAGTGTGGAAGCCCCACAAGACTGTGGACAATTTAACATCCGAACTCAAGGGGACAGTACGCAGTGCCCTAATCAGATCATGGAGCCTAAAGTGGAACAGGGACTGTGGAGCAGGGTGGCTGCACTTCCCAGTGGGCAGGGTGAGAGCAGGGATTCAGCCCACAACAGCTCGGTACCCCTGATTTACGGAGGAGATTGACTGTGAGGGAGCGCCTTCTGAAGACAGGGCTCTTGGAGTGAGGGCTGAGGCTTGAATGAACACAGCTGTATTAGACATGCTTAGAGTAAATCTGGCGGTCTCAACAGAGCCGCGGGCCTAGAGCAGCTGCCAGCTGAGCAGCACTCTGTGCACACAGGGCTTTTGGCACCCGCCCACAAGGCTGCCACGGCGCTGCCACCAGCGCACACAATTGGGCTCCCAAATGGGCCACTGGGGCGCCAACGCCCACGTGCCCCACTGGGCTACTGACCGGGCCGCTGCAGTGCTGATGCCCACACGCGCGATGGTGCTGCTGACTTGGCTGCCGCAGTGCCAACGCCCTCATGTGTGACTGGGCTGCTGACCAGGCCGCTGCAGTGGCTACGCCTGCACGAACAACCGGGCTTTGGGTGCACCTCTGACCTGGCTTTGGGTGAGCCTCTGACTGGGTTGTGGCTGTCCCCCTTCCTCGTGGATGACCAGGCCTCTGCCAAGGCCAAGCCTATCTGTGCTGCTGCCCTGCAGGCGTGGCTCGCAGATGTGATTGAAGGAGGGGCAGCCAGGTGGAAGAAAGAAAGACCAGAGATCCTGTGCCCTCTCCTCACTGAACCATCAGCCTCCATGCTGAAAGAGGAATCTGCTATTGTGTCTCAGGCCCACCCTAGCTCCTACTCACATGCCCCCACCCCTGACCACACCTTTACTACCCTGCTATCTAACAGCTAAGACAGCAACCTGAAGTGCCCCAGGACACAGAAGCTGTCTGCTTCCCCCAACCCTCTCCCAAAATCTCCTTCTCCCACAACTGAGTCCAAAAGAAAAA
>PVKE010051577.1:0-10595 GCA_004027555.1 Craseonycteris thonglongyai | reverse complement strand
TCTGGGGGAAGCTAGAATTTTGAGACTAGCCATAGCCAATATGAGTAAAAAATAAACGTTGCTGAAGAATTGCTTTGAAAACAGGAAAGACACAATGATGAGAGAGTAAACAACTCTAAGACTGCCAACAAAAAGAAAGTTGCATTTCGGAGAAAATATCAAGAGTCTTACTTAAATTATGAGTTCATTTGAATAAGTGATTCACATTCCCCAAGCCAGCTTTGTAAAATATGTGGCTAGTTTGGTCAGAAATACCCAATTCTAGGAGAAAAAGGCCTCTAAGCAATCTCCATAATTGTACATCATTAGTTGTGACAGTTGTGACATAGTTTCATTCCACACATGTGGATGTCAGGCCTTCTGCATGGGAGGTGAGAGCCTTCATCGCCATCCTGGTGGTTACCTGTTGCACCGGCATCCCTTGAAAGGGCAGTGGAGACTTCAGCCACATAGGAAAGTATAGGTCATTGAAAGGATTTGGCCTTTGGGAGGGATTTGAGCAACAATGTGATAAGAGGTGAGTTCTGTTTTAGGATACTCACTGACATGTTCAGAACATGCTATATGGGACTGGGAAGACAAGTCAGTTGCAATAGTCCTGGTGGTTGATGATGGAGACTTGACTAAGGTTAGTGGAGGCTGTAGGGATTGATTTGATTCCAGAAATATTTTGAAGGCAGAAGTGAAAGTATTGGGACATTTGGTGTAAAGAAAAGGAGTCAAACTCCTACGTTTTTTGTTTCAGTAATGGTAAGAAGAGAGTTTTTATTTTGGAATTGTGGAAAGATTGAGGTGCAAAATTGAGTGTATGAGAAGAACAGCAAGAGCTCAGCTTTAGACATAATAATTTGAGTAAGCACTTTGATATATGAATCTGAAGTTGGTTAAAGCTGCAAATATATACAGATTGGACATACTGGAATTATCAGTTTATGAATACTATATAAAGTCATACAGGAATGCTGAAATAGATCAACAGGTTGAGTGCTTGCCTTGCAACCACAAGGTCCAGGGATTGAATCCTGGCCCTGGCTGTGGCCTGTGCAAATCCAATGGTGAAGGTGCTTGCCTCCCATGTGGGAGATCCCTGGTTCAGTTCCTGTCCTGTGTGGCCCCATATCCACCTGTGTGGAATGAAATTATGTTACAACTAATAATGTACAACTATGGAGACTGCTCTGGGCCCTCCTCCCTTTTCTCTCTCTCTCTCCCTCAAACAATAAAACAAATCTTTAAAAAAATAGCCACACAAAAGAAATGTGTACAGAAGAGTGAGAGAGGTGTCAAGTACATATCCTGGGTCATTCTAAAATTTAGCTGTAACTTCTAACCCAAGAAGAACAAGGAAAGAACTGTGAAGGAACTAGGGAATGCTGGGTAATAGGGTACAGAAATGTTTAGTTAGTAGATATTACCAGTCTTCTAAAATGGTTGTACCAATTTTCACTTCCAGCATCAGTATTTGAGAATTCCATTTACCTCAAACCCTGCATGGTACCTTTGTATCCTGTGACGCACATTTAACTTATTGTAAAAATCTGTAAATATTGGTTTTTAACTATAAAATATAAGATATATAGAATTCATCATCTGTACAAGAAAAGGAACACCTGTTTCTTTTTTGTAGCAATATGTTCTCCTGCTACTGCTACCACTGATAGCAATCAACGTTTATTTGGTGCTGGTTACATATTGGGCACTTCTCTAAAGTTTTATGTGTATCCATTAATTGTCCCTTCAACTCTATGTGGTAAATAATACTATTATGCTGCTCATTATATAGATGAGGAAATTAAGGCACAGAGAGGTTAAATAATTTGACCAAGGTTGCAGATTAAGTAATTGACAGTATCAAGGTTTGAACCGAGGCAGCTGGATTCATACTTGTGTTCTTACATATGTACGTTCCTGCCTCTTCAGAAGGAGTTGTGAAAGTGACCAATGGTTTACAAAATCCTGTGCTGCTCTCAAACAGGTTGCCCTGTGATGCCCAATTGATGCTTTTCCTCAATCAACTTTGTCAAATCAGTAGAGAGAATCAATACCTAAAGGATTCTAAACTTCCTTGCTGACAGGATGATTTACTGGTTACCTGTTTTAAAATGTAACTTCAATGTAATAGAAACTATTTTAGTGCATTACAGTGTTGTGGAAGTAACTTGTGAAATTTAATATTACCAAAAATAAGAGGCAATTCCAACTCTTTTCCTCCTCATGGCTATTCTAGATTTTGAGCCCTATCAGGGTGACCGAGTAGAAGTTGAATTTGCCATCCAGCCAGACACGCAGAGCAGAAAGGCCATCTCTGTGAAGCCTCTGCGACACAAGCATGTGCATGAGGTAGTTTGTTTGCATGTTGATCTTTTTATTTGTTTCTTCTTATCTTTCCTGTGGTGATGATGTTTGCTGCTTAGGATTCTATTGGGTGTATTGGAAAACCTAAAAGAGAATATATTCATTGCCGAAGAGAAGTCAATAATTCGAGAAAATATAGAACACACATATAATTAAGATCTAAACCATATAGTTTATTTGGAAAATACTAAAATGTTTTGAAAGCAACAAGAACAGCAAACAAATTGTGTTCAGGAAATTGTTAGGAATGAAGGAATGGATTGGGTTGCGTGATTAGAACCTATACTAAATATTGGGTATGATTTGGGTAGTGGAGAGTAAAAATGAGTAAGAAATGTAATCTGCACAAAGGTATAGATAAAGCTTGAATGGTGGCAGAGAATAAGAAAAATGATGTTCAATTTATGTCCACATTCTTTTTCTCACTCAACCCCTTCCAACCTCTCAACTTAATGGACGTTGTATGTATTATATTTAGAGCAGAGTTTCTAATTCTAGACTTGAGCCCCATCTGCAGAAATTTTGTCTAAATTGGTGTGAAGTCAGGTCTAAGCATGGGTAGTTTTACAAAGCACTCCTAGTGTTTCCAATATTGCCAAACAGGTTTGGAATCCTTGATTTGGAATGACCTACAACATAGAGCCAAACTGAGGATGTGCAGGCCCTGTTACAATGTCCAATGCTTTTACATAATTTCCATTATTTGTACTTACAGGCCTGCATTACTAGCCTACATGGAAGAAGTGGGGTAATAGATGATACTATCTTTTTCACCTTGGATTCTCTGAAACTTGCTGATGGATATGTACCTCAAGTATCTGACATTGTCAACGTGGTTGCTGTGGAGAACATTCAGTCCTCTTATATTTGGAGAGCAATTTCTATGACTCTAGTGAAAAGGTGTTAATAAGAAAATAACATTCTTATTTCCTTTGTAGCTTTTATTCTCTTGGCAGCAAAGGGCTTGGTTTAAATGTGTTTTGAAAAAGTAGTTTAGAAACCTCAACAATACATTGAAATACAACGTTTTTAAATCATATGTGGATTGGCTAAATGGAGTGTATCTTCTGGAAATTGTTCAGCATTTTTCATTCTTAATTAAAGGCATTTCTATCTCAACCCTTTGTAATCTTACATTTATGATTTTCTCTTTTTAAGTGGCTTTGTTAATTTTAAAAATTAATCTACCTTATTTGTTTTTGTTCATCTTTAGAATAGAATTTTTAATCTAAGAAACTTTTTTAAGAACACATTGTGTGTTAAATTTTTTAAAATATTTTGAGTATGGATTATTGGTCTACTGGGACTACCCAACCATCTGGTGGTTAGTTCCCAAATATATAGGTCAATAGTGGAGTCAGTATCCTCTACGGTTTAGGTATTCACTCACTGGTTCACTTCAGAAATTATGATTACCTTCTCTGTCAGGTGCTGGGGTTATAACCTGAATATAAAGGCCAAAATTTTCTGCCCTAATTGAACTTGTCTTCTGTTAATGCCCACCTGGCTTCATATTGCATGGAGTTATGGAATAGAAAGGGGTAAGTGGGAGGTGGTTTGACTCCAGATCCTGGTGAAAGTTGTCATTCCAAAGCAGTACCACACCCTGTGGGAACCACACAGAAGTCCACCACTAGACTTGATCCATGGAAGTGATGGATTCATGGGCCATCTCCCCATTGGATTCTCCCATTTGGTTAGTGTTGAAGACTGTTCTTTGAGTGCGACTTGACAGTGTATTTTCATGAACCTAATTGGGTGGTGATTCAATTCCAGTTGCTGTTTCATAAATTTTCTCATTGCAGTAAGCGAATCACATCAGCACCTGGAGTGCAATTGTAGTTCAGAGGAAGTGTGGGTCAGTAATTTTCCTTGGTCCATTCAAAGAGCAAATTCCAGAATCTCTTCTTTGCTTTCATAGGGCTGGACTAGCAGTAGCATACTTTGAACATTTTGTCTCAAGTTTATTTAGACTCTTGAGTCTTTTTGCCGTAATTTTGAATGCACAGTCCTTGATCATCTCACCCTCACCAGGGCATCACCTTGGTCTCCCTAAATGGATGATGTCATATTGCTAGGACAGGGAAGCAGGAAGTAGAGGTCTGAGATAGAAACATGTTTCTCAGATGATAGGAAAGAAACTGCATGAAAATAGAGACCTCAGTCACGATAGTGGATTAGTTAAGCACTGTGCTTACCCTCTCTCATGATCACATTAAAATCACAACTAAACCAAGAGCAATCATAATTGAAAATCCACTGAAGTCTAGCTGGACCAAAGCCCTACACCTAAGACAGAGAAGAAGCCTCGAGATAAATACGAGGGGCAGAGATGTGGAACAGGCTGGTCCCACACCCATGTGTGACTGTTAAAATTTGGGAGGGATATCTCAGCTATGGAGACCCCTCGCACACAGAGAAAGGTCCCAGCCCCACACAAGGGTCCCCAACCCATGGCTTCAGTGCCGAGGAAAGAAGTCCCCATAACTTCTGGCTGTGAAAATGAGCAGACATTGTGGCTAAGTGAGATAGAGGGTGGCTGCATTCCTAGGTATTGCTCTTTTATTTATTTTTACAATTTTTTTAATATCTAAGTTACATTGACATACATCATTAATTTCAGGTATACAACATAGTGATGAGACATTTATATAACATAAATTCATCACCCCAATATGTCTGGTACCGCTCTGACACCATACACTATTATTGACTATATTCTCTATGCTATATTTTACATCCCCATGACTATTATGTAACTATGAATTTTTACTTATTTTTAAAGATTTATTTTGTTATTTGAGAGAAGGGGAGAGAGAAGGGGGAGGGCCCAGAGCAGCTTCCATAGTTGTACGTCATCAGTTGTGACATGGTTTTACTCTACACAGATGGGTGTGGGGCTGTGCGAGCCAGGAACTGAACCAGGGGTCTCTGTATGGGGGGCAAGAACTTTCACTGCCATCTCAGTGGCTACTGGTTGTGCCACAGTTTTGCACATGAGTTTGCACGGGCCAGGGCCAGGATTCAATCCCCAAGCCTCATGTTTACAAGGAAAGTGCTCAACCTGTTGAGCAATCCCGGCATCCCCCAAATTTGTACTTCTTACTCTCCCTTTTTCCTTCACCCCTCCAACCACCCTTCCATCTCAGAACCATCAAAATCTCTGTATCTGTGAGTCTGTTTCTGTTTTGTTTGTTCATTTTTGTTCTTTAGATTCCACATGTAAGTGGAATCATGACATTTGTCTTTCTGTCACTGATTTATACTCAGTATGATATCCTCTGGGTCCAACCAGGTTGTTGAAAATGGCAAGATTTATTTATTTTTTTTATGACTGAGTAACATTCCATTGTGTGTATGTACCACCTCTTCTTTTTTTTTTTTTTTTTTTTACATTCAATATTATTTTATATCAACTCTAGTTATACAGCATAGTGGTTAGACATTTATATAATTAAGATGTGATCCCACTGACTAGTCTAATACTCACCTGGCACTGTACATAGTTATTACCATATCATTCCCTATGCTTTATATTCCCATGACTAGTTTGTAACTACCCATTTGTACTTCTTAACCCCTTTACCTTTTCACCCTACTGCAAAGCCTCTCCCAACTATCACTCTAACAAATCTAGTACTCATTTGACACCATACATAGTAATTATTGACTATATTCCTATCAGTGAGTTTGTTTGTGTTTGTTTTTATTCTTTAGATTTCACATACAAGTAAAATCAAATCTTATCTGTCTTTGTCTGACACTCCACTTAACACAACACCCTCCGTATTTTGATTGAAGCGTTTAATTCATTCAAATTGAAAGTCATTGTTAATATGTAGCTATTGCCATTTTATTACTCATAATTTTGCCTCTTTTCCATCTTAAAGACATTCCTCTTACATTCCTTGTAATACTAACTTGATGGTGACAAACTCCTTTAGCTTTTTCTTGTCTGGGAAGCTCTTTATTTGTCTTTAAATTTTGAATGATAGTCTTGCTGAATACACTAATCTTTTTTTTTAATTTTTTTTTTTAAAGATTTATTGTTTTTGACAAAGATAGAAACAGAGAGAAACAGAGACAAGGGTGAGGGCCCAGGGCAGTCTCCATAGTTGTACATCATTAGTTGTGATGTGGTTTTATTCCACACAGGTGGGTGTGGGGCCGCATGGGGCAGGAACCGAACTGGGGGCCTCTTACATGGGAGGGTAGAACCTTTGCTGCTGAGCTATCTCAGATGTTACCAGTTGCACCGAAGTTCAGCATATGGCATTTGCACAAGCTGGGCCAAGAATCAAACCCTGAGCCTCACAATTGTGAGGCAAGCACTCAGATCACTGAGTTATCCTGGTTTCCCCATGTTGAATATTTTCTGATAATCCCTTCTGATCTGCAAAGTTTCTATAGAGAAATCAGCTGACAGTCTTACATGGGAGCTCCCTTATAAGTTAGTAGCTGCCTTTTTCTTGCTACTTTTAGGATTCTCTCTTTTTTTTAATCTTTGCCATTTTAATTATAATGTATCTTGATGTGGGCTTATTTGGGTTCTTCTTGTTTGGGACTGTCTGCTTCCTGGGCTTATATGTCTATTTCTTTCACCAGCTTAGGAAAGTTTTCAGTCATTATTTCTTCAAATAGGTTCTCAACACCCTGTTCTCTCTCTTCTCCTTCTGGTACTATGATGCGAATATTGTTATGCTTCATGTTGTCCCAGAGGAATCTTAAACTACCCTCATTTTATTTAATTATTTATTTTCCCCAGCTGTTCTGATTGGGTGTTTTCTGTTACCTTGTCTTCCAAATCACTGATTTGGTCCCCTGCTTCCTCTAGTCTGCTGGCGATTCTGTCTATTGCATTCTTCATTGCAGTTATTGTATTCTCTATTTCTTTTTTTTGAAGATTTATTTTATTGTTTTTGACAGAGACAGAGACAAAGAGAAACAGAGAAAAGAGAGAGGGCCCAGAGCAGTTTCCATAGTTGTACATCATCAGTTTTTGAAATGGTTTCATTTCACACAGGTGTCTGAGGCTTGGGGTGCTCAGGGCAGGAACTGTGCTGGGGGCCTCCCGTATGGGAGGCACACTCCCTCAAGCCAGGGTCCAAACTGAGAGGTGAGAACTGAACTGGGAGCCTCCCGCATGGGAAGCACACCCCAGTTCAGCATATGGGACCACATGGGCCAAGGTTGGGATTCAAACCTCAATCCCTGGGGCTGCAAAGCAAGTGCTTAACCTGCTGAGCCATCCCAGCTTCCGCTGTATTCTCTATTTCTGCCTGGTTCTTTTTAATGGTTTTTATGTATTTCTTTATGCTTTCTATCTCTTTGTTGAAGTTTTAACTAAGTTCCTTGAGCATCCTTATAGTCATTGCTTTGAACTCTTATCTAATAGATTGTTTTCCTCCATCTTATTTATTCTTTTTCTGGAGTTTTCTGCTGTTCTTTTATTTGGAATGTATTTCTTTGTTTCCTCAATTTGGATGCATCTTGGTATTTGTTTCTAAGTATTAGGCATATTTTCTGTGTCTCCCAGTATTGCTGGGTCACCTTATTTACTAGGTGCCCTGTGGGGCCCTGGCACAGTCTCACTGGTCACCTTTGTTGGGTGCTCCTGTAGCTTCTGTATTGGTGTCAGTGCTATGCCTAGAGCTACTCAGCAAAAGGCTTAGAGTACACCAAGGCCCAGTTGCCACCCACCTGCGGCCTGCAGACTCCAATAGTTTTCCAAGAAAGATTGCAATGTGGGTGGGGCTGGCTGTTCACTGGAGAAAGTGCCTCTAGTGTTGGGAGAGTTTGGTAGATTAGTTTCCCAGTGAGTCAGCAGGGTGGAACAAGCAGAGCTTACCACACCAATAAAGTTCAGATTTGGCTGTGCTGGGGGAGGGTGCAACACAGGAAAGATGGTGCCTCCTTAACCCTCCCCACCCGCCACTGCTGCACAGGAGGACTGCACTCAGAAAAAGTGGCAACTGTCCTCCAGCCCTTGCTCCAAAGTCATACACCTCTATCTGCCACCCATATGCCTTCAACACCCCTGAGTCACCATCCCTTTTGGGAGCCCAGGGTGAGTGCCCAGGAGTGACTGTCTGTGTGCAGGCACTTTAAGAGAATGTCTGGGGTTTTTTTGCAGCCTTCTGTTCCACTGAGATGGTCAACTCCCACTGTTTTTCAAAGACAACTGTTGTGGGATTCCTCTTCCTATCACCAGTACTCTGGACTGGGGAGCCTGGTGTGACATTGGGGTCCCTCACTCCTCCAAAGGGAACTTCCATGGCTGAGATATCCCTCTTGATTCTCAAACATCACATGGAGGACTGAAGTTAGCTTGTTTTGCATCTCTGCCCCTCCTACAAGTCTCAGTGTGGCTTCTTTATAACCTTCGTTTTAAAGATTTATTTATTGTTTTCGACAGAGAGAGAGAGAGATACAGTCAGAGACAGAGAGAAGGGGGAGGGCCCAGAACAGTCTCCATAGTTGCACATCATTGGTTTTTTCACATAGTTTCATTCCACAGGTGGGTGGGGCTGCACGGGGCAGGAACTGGGCCGGGGTCTTGCCCCGGTGAGAACTGAACTGGGGGCACTCCCCAGTTCAGCATATGGGTTCGCACGGGCTGGGGCCGGGATTCGATCTTCGGTCCTCGGGGCTGCAAAGTGAGTGAGCGCCTAACCCACTGAGCCATCCCGGCTTCCCCTAACCTTCGTTTTAAAACTTTAATTCAGGCAGACTTCAGATGATTCTCAAGGTAGTTGTTCTATAGTTTAGTTATAATTTAATGTGTGCAGAGAATGAAGAAGGCACAGTATTTATTTATTCCACCATCTTGGATATCAGCCACTCTCCTTAAAGGGCCCACACAGAGACTTACTTGATGACTCACTTACTCTGAGCTCTAGCAGCTCAAAAGGTGCCAGGGGAGGAACTGAATTGTTTGGTTTCAGGACAAGGGCTTGAAGGGCATCTTACTCCTATAAACAGAAGTGCTGGCAGAATACACTGATTCTTTGTCGAGCCCTTCTAATTTCCAAAATGCAGATATAGGTTGTTGCCATTTCTGAGTCTTCCTCGACCTGGCTAACACTGTTCCTTCACGTGCCTTGGTGTTTCCCTGAGACCCCATCACACCTAAATTTGGGGTACACCAAAGCTGCTTCCAGTGGTGTTTCCATGAAAATAGACTGTCTTGGCACTTGCTGCAGACTTTCCTAAAATCTCTCAAAGGTTCATAAATCCCAAACAAGCAGTATCTGGTTTCAGTGTACCCCATACCTCTTGCTGAATAACTCCAAACTTGACATTAGTGGCAGCCTGCCTCAGCTTGTGGCATGGCCTCTTGAGGCACCTCAAAACCCAGCACAGGTGGCAACCATCTGCAGATTGCTTTGTTGCTCATGCCATGCAGCCCTGTGCAGGGCACATGTTATGGCTGAATTTGGCTTGCAGTGGGCCCCAGGGTTGGAGCCCCTTGTGACCATCTTTGAATTAAGTTGGAGCCTCACCTGGCCACCTCCAAAGATGACACACAAAGATCACACTAAGCAGACACCAAAGCCCTGCTAAAGCAAATCCTGCTCTGTAGGGTCAGCCCCTGCAGAATAGCTCCTCTACTGTAGTCATGGCCAGTCCTCACAACCACTCAGCCCCAGAGTTAATCCTTCCCATTGATGTGCAAACAGCAACCAAGGCTCAACTACAAGAGAAGGGCATACACAACCTACACAGGGACATGCCTGGACTACCCTGCTCAGGTGACCAGGCAGACTGGGCCACTGGGCCCCACAGGACCCCTACCACATAAGGCCACTATACTAAGACCTGGAGGCATAACAATCCTACCTAATACATAGAAAAAAACATATGGAGGCAACCAAAATAGGAAGCAAATAAACATGTTCCAATTAAAAGAACTTAGCAAAACTCCAGAAAAAAACAAATAACCAAACAAAATGGAGAGAAGCACTCTACTAGATTTAGAATTCAAAATACTGGTTTTTTTTTTTTTATCTTTTCACATTTATAGAGAGAAATTATCTTTTTGTCTTCAGTGCATATTTATTTCTATTTTACTTTTGACAGATAGAGAGAGAGACAGAGACAGAGACAGCTAGAGAACCGAACTGTGGGAACTCCCCAGTCCAGCACGTGGGTCCTGCCTGGGCCGGAGCCGGGATTCGATCCTCGGTCCTCGTGGCCTCAAAGCGAGCGCTCAACCCGCTGAGCCGTCCCGGCTTTCCCCA
>PVKE010051576.1:0-10595 GCA_004027555.1 Craseonycteris thonglongyai | reverse complement strand
CTCTCTCTCTCTCTCTCTCTCTCTCTCTCTCTCTCTCTCTCACACATAAATAAATAAATAAATAAATAAATAAATAAATAAATAAACAAACAAACAAAAAGAGATGCTTAGAATGTTCCTTCTTTAAGAGCCCAAAGGAATCTCTAAATATAGACTTACATGAACTTATTCAACCTACACACACACACACACACACACACACACACAAACACACCATACCAAATGTATAGCCTTCACCATTTGGAGCAAGGAGAAAGGTTTAACACATTGAAACAAAAGGAAAATGACAAGTCATTTTTAGGGTTTGATAAGCTAATCATAGATTTCTGTGATAAATGAATGATTATAAAATATGAGATCAACCAATGACTAATGGCTGGATAAAAATCGTGACTGAATAAATGGAATGACAGCCAAAGAACAGACATGTCTGTGAATAAATAATAGTTAAATACCGCATCTTTAGCTTAATTTAAAGTTGCATGTCACTAATTTTCCAAAATATTGCATTCTTTCCATGAGTATGAGAATACCCACTGTGTGATAGCCTTATTGTTCTGTTTGCAAGTTTACAGTCATAAATAAATAGGTGCCAACATCTAATTTTCTCTAGAAGATTTTGTTTTATTCACTGCTGATCTTGTGCTCCTTTCTGGTGGTGGTTGTCAAAATTGATAAATGTTCACCACATTCAGTAACATTTTCCAGGCTTCTAGACAAATAAATTCATAGCATACACATTAGCTTACCCTTGAAAACACAATTTTTACAGTTTTTGTTTCCAGAGAATACAGAGTACATTTATTTTTAAGAAGAATTAATGAAAGAAGGAAACTATTGCTTCACTGACTAGTGTAGCCTCAAAGTCACTGATAATCTTGAGAACAACTTCAGTGACGTACTTCTTTTTCCACAGGGGCCTGCTCCAATTAAAATGAAATCCACTCTCCCCTAAAGCTCTCTTTATCTAGCTACCACACACTTAATGAGAACTCCACTGCCTGTTCTCGCCTGGTCAAATAGGCTTTGAGGACAAAGTACTACACTTTTGCTATTTTAAATGTTGACTTTGTAATGACTTTTTGGATAAATATTTTTAAATGATAGCGTTACTTCATTTTACCTGTTTCAGATTTTACTAGAAAAAAAGAAAAACTTAGGGGATGTCAAGATAGCTCAACAAGTTGAATGCTTGCCTTGCAACCACAAGGTCCGGGGATCAAATCCTGGCCTTGCCCATACTAACCCATATGCTGAACTTTGACACAACTGGTAATTGCCAGGACGGCAGTGAAGGGCCCCCAGTTTGTTTCCTGCCCCAGGTGGCCCTACTTCCACCACTGTGGAGTGAAACTGTGTCACAACTAATATACAACTATGGAGACTGCTCTGTGCTCTCTCCCTTCTCTCTCTTTCTCTCACCTTCTCTCAAACAATAAAATCTTTTTTTTAAAAAAAGAAAAAAATTATTTTAACACTGTTATTTTCTGTTTCCTTTAACTGTTCTCTGCAGTTTATCTGTTTATGTGCATCTGCCTTGTCTTTACTTAAAGGCAAGGGTCATATTTAAAGTTTTATACTGCACTACAACTAAATGTTTTCAAACCATAATTTGTCTATTTGTTACTACCATGGGGATTATATAGATTTACGTAGACATGTTTATACTATACCAATTTACTAATATTAATGTTGATCATAGTGATTTTATAATGTGCTAAATTTCCTAAGATTAACACTCTAGAATTGAATTTCTCTAAATACTAATCTGCAGAGATAGTTGGTGAAATTAGATTGTGGACATATGGCAACTAACCAGTGTGAAAGGCCCAATAAAAAAAGTCTTATTAGTCTTAATTCTTTCCTAATTATTCAATGTTTCATTAGGTAACTTGATTACAGTATTTACTCCTAATGAACCTCAATTGATAGCTCTCTCAATTTGACTTGATCTCTTCAACATTTGCCTAAGTTTATACAGCCAACAACCTAGAAGTGGGCTTAGACCTATAGAACTAAAAATCTTGCACTTTTTACACTTAAGCAGAATTAAATCAATGCTTTGTAATTCCACCTCTACCCCCGACCTGCTTCTTTTCCTATATTTTATACATAAGTGAATAACAATCTACTCCACCAAGTCAGAAATCCAGAACTCATCTAAGATTGTTCTCTTTCCCTCAGAGAATATTTATAATTGGTCCCTAAGATCAGCAGACCTTATTTCTTCAACATTCCCATTTTGTAACCATTTCCATTTTTACTATTATTGTCTCAGATAAATTCTTTATTTTTCTTCCAAATTAAAGTTTTCCTCTTTCTCTCACCTACCCTACATCATCAAACCTCCACGTCAGAGGCAAATTTTCTAGAAGGCAAAACTAATTTCACCCACCATCAATACCACCACCACTGTAAAATTCTTGAGTGACATTTAATAAGATAAAGTTCAAATTCACGGATGTATCATTTATTGTTCTCTGTGATTGACTCACTGCCTATCTCCCTCTAGTCCTCCCTGACATAGCACATCTTATACTTTAGTCATGTTAAACCACCTACTCTTCCCTGAATATGTCAAGGGGGTTTGTATTTCTGCAACTTTGTTCAGTTACTCTCATTATCTGAAAGGGCTTTGCTTCCCCCAAACTTTTCAAGTCAAATGGTGGTTCCTCTGTGAAGTTGTCTGAGCCTCTCCTTTGGGGACATTGTGATTGGACTACCTAATATGAATCCCATCACAAATTACTGGCTTAAATCAGGACAATGTCATTCTATTTTATATGGCTTCAGGATGGTGTATGGCACAACTCTAGCCAAACTTGATTCCCCTATTACCTTACAAAATTGACAACTTTTGCATAGCTTTAATTCTTTTAATGACAAGAAATCAATCATACTCATCTATGTAGTTGTCATATATGTAACTCTTGTATAGTAAACACATTCATGTGTGTAATTGCTTATATAGCAGGCACTTTCATTTAGTAAGCAGAATCATAATTTTATTTGTTATATAATAAACTGTCATGTAGAAGATTCAATCACAGTTGCAACTGTCATGTAGTAGACACCATATTTTTCCATGTATAATATGCCTCCCATGTATAAAACAACCCCTACTTTTCTAACCCAATATTAAGAAATCAACACATGGATTACTCCCATGTATAAGATTACCCCCAATTTTTGGTTGAACAATTTTAGAGTGAAAGTATTGTCTTATACATGGAAAGAGATGCTAAATTTTGACATAAAATGGTATTTGAAAAGCAGTATTCATATAAAATTTATATAAAGGTATGAGTTACTTTTAAGATTTTTCAGCATAATGCACTTAGACTACACTATTACCCAGGTTGGTATTTCCTCTTAGTAAATTTACCCAATATTTTCAGGTTCTTAAAACTACTTGTGGAAAAGCTATCTTTCAGACAGCTCTGTCCATAAAAATATCTTCTCCATCATTTGCCATTATCTGGGATTTTTGTTTTGTTTTTATTTTGCTTTCATGAGATTCTATAGCTAAATCAGATTTCTGTCATGTTTGATTCAGTGTGTTTTTTAAAAAGCTTTATTGGGGAAGCCGGGATGGCTCAGTGGGTTAAGAGCTCACTTTGCAGCGCCGGGGACCAGGGATCGAGTACTGGCCCGGCCCGTGCGGAACCATATGCTGAACTGGGAGCTCGCCCAGTTCAGTTGTCTCTCTGTCTCTGTCTCTGTATCTCTCTCTCTCTGTCAAAAATAAAAATAAATTTAAAAATATATATTAAAAGGCTTTATTGAGGTATAATTGATATACAAAAATACTGTACACATTTAATATATACAACTTGACACATATAAGCATAAGCATGTACCCATGATGTCATCACCACAATCAAGGTTATAAACCTATCCATCATCCCCAAAGTGTCCTTGAGCTCCTTTGTTTTTGTTTTTCTTGTTGTTGTTTTTTGTGTGTGTGTGTGTGTGTGTGTACAAGTGCTGTCTGAAAAAATCCTCAAAACACTCAACATAAGCTATAAATATTAGGTTATTCTTAATCCCCTTGTTAAGTGTACAGTATGCTTAAGGCTCCCTGTTCACATCAGACTCTTTCACAGTTTGAACATTTTCTCATCTCTCCCACACACCTTGATTACCCTTTCCCCTTCATTGCCAGTGTAGCACTCTTCAAAACAGGTTCAGATGTCTTTTCTCTCCCTAATACTCAGCCCAGATTGAGTGCTCCAACTCTGTACTCCCTTACTACTTGTGTCTAAGTTACTGGAACTAGTATCTTAATCATTTTTTAATGATCTCAGCACAATTACTGCTACATGACACCTAATCAGTATGACTGTTGGATGAAATACCTTGGATTATAAATAATTATGCCAACAGAGTTCCCAGAAGGTCATTTTATTATTGATTTGTAGCTTTCAGAGTTCAGAATATTTTCCGTTGACCATATATATGTATGGAAATGTACTGAAGTAGTGTCTGTATGTATACGTATGTGTGTGTGTGTACAAGTGCTGTCTGAAAAAAATCCAACTATAAATGCTCCTTTTCATATTACATGGCTGGGCTCCTCCAGGACTGTCTACACAAGCGCGCGCGTGCACACACACACACACACACACACACACACACTTTTTTCACATCCAGATCCCTGGTTCTGTCTTAATCAAGTTGGCATTGAATTAATTAAAACTGAAATAGGTGTTGGTTTTGAAATCCATTGATTATGGTTAATGCAAAGTGTAGAGAAACATTACTTTGTTTACAAATAGTCATACTATTATGAAACATTTCAACAACCAACATTTTCATACACATTAAAATGCCAACCATATGCTAAACAAAGGGAACTTGGGGAATCTCACAAAGTGGATAGCCTTGCACAGTAAGTGCTATAGTCCTTTTCTTCTGAGAATACAGTTTGTTTTGAAAAGACAAAATATGTTTAGTTCTCAGGGCTCCCTTTTGCATTTGCACCTCATAATCTGCTGAGAAGGCAAGAGCACTGTGCTGTTATCTCAATTTGGCCTGTGATCTGATGCAATGCTAGGAATTTGTTGATAGAGCTAGGCAGTGATCCAGCCAGAAAGTCTCTAACTACAATCTTGGCAACAAATATAATATGAAGATGATAACAGTTTTGTCTCATAATCAGTTTTGCCTTTGGGTCTCTAGGTTAAAAAAATTTAACCTCCATTTTTTGTTCCATTTGCATAAAAGTTTAGCTGCTGCCTCCAAATCAACCTGATACAATTCATACCATGATTTTTCATCACAGTCAGAGCCATTCCACATTTGTGTCCAGTAACTTTCTAGGGAGCTACATGCTTAGAAGCCAAGTGCATTGGCTACTTTGTTTTCAGAGAATCTTCTGACAACCACCTGAGTTTTTCTTTACTCAATATTTTAGTGCTTCTGTGTGTATATGTGTGTGTGTAGTTATTGTATATTTTTTTAGCATAATTAATACTGCTACTAGTGTCTTCTATTAACCTCTTTTCACTAAGAGAATAGTCATATCAGAAATGCCATCTATAATAGAGGGCAGAAGATATTTATCTAACAATTTAACCACAGGCCGGTCTACCCTTTTGTTCTTTCCTTAGGATAGTGGAAGGTGTAGGAATTGTATTTCTATAGGAATCACACTATAGTTCTTCCATCTGTAAATGAGGGTTCACCTGCCAGCCAGCAGGGGAATTTCCTCAAACTGCCCAGCGTCCTATTCAACCTCCGGAAATAGCCTAATTTGGATAGCTTCCCCCAAAGGTATTTAATATTATAAACATCTCAGTTGATAATCAATACAACTTTGTAATACTTTGGAAGAGAACACTTGCATTAAAACCAGAAAATGAACTAAGTTTAAAATGTCTGCACTAAAATCTATTAAAATGGAAATGATAATACCTAATCCCAAATTCCTTCACAGAGCAAAAGACAGAGTTTATTGAATAGTATCTAGAACATAGCAATACCCACATATGACATGCTTTATAGTCTGTAAAATATATTTTTCCCCCTTAAAATGGAATATGAGGGCAATCTTTATTTTTTACATCAGAAAACATAACGGCAAGTGAGTTTTGTTCACTAAGGCTAACAGTTTCTTTGAACCCTAAGTATCCCAACGATTCTGAACAATTATAAAAGATGCAGTAAGAGTACCTCCATGGCCTTACAATCACTGCTACAGAGCAAGGTATATAGTCAGGAGTCTTATGTAAGTGGTCTTGAGATAGTTTCTGGAGCTAGATTACCACATACAGCTATTTCATCTTGGGCAAAGAACTTCACCTCCTGTGTGCTTTAGTTTCCTTATCGCTAAAATAGTGTCTGCCTCACAGGTCTGTTAGGAAGATTTAAAGAGTTGACGCATTAAAGCATTCCTGGAACATGAAACACTCGTAACACAATGTTAAATATGATTACAGTACAATAAGACCACTAAGGAAAACGATGAACAGGAAAGTAAAATATAAAGGTGTCACACTGATCCAGTCTCTAGACCTGAAAGAGTTCTCCTGGACCTTAGCATCAAGCTTTTATTTTAAGTCATAAAGAATAGTTACGCACTTTTTACATCATAAAATTTCATTAGTGCAAACATTACATAACCTTTCTTCCCAAGTGGCTTCTCTTGCTCACCCTCTCTTCCCAACTGTTTCTCATAAATAAGGCACACATCTATCCCTGAAAATCTGTAGCACACACACACTCAGTCCAAACTGAGCTCAGACTTTAACTCTTTATTTCCTTAGCATCTATCTACTTACTTAGTACCATCTTTCTTCTACATGATGGCTTAAACGTAAAAAACTATAGGGATATTTCCACTCTATTTTCAACTCTTATTTTTTGATATATTTTAAATGCTTTATTTCAAACATTTGTAATGAAACAAAAATGTCCAGCTTTTAGATACTCCTTCAGACCTACTCAAATCACCCCCAAATCACAAAGATGTGTGATTCTTAAACCATGCATTCTAAAAGAAAGAAAAACACAGGTCACTACAGGGAAAAATTCAGAAACATCTACTGCTGTAAATGCTTACCTTAAGTTCTGTCTATATTTCTTGTAAAATTACAGTTGTCAGAATCAGCAAATTTTACTGATAGCTTTTATTTTATTTAAATTCTGTAGGGCCAACCATGTGTTCTAATAATGTATGTTTTTCTTACGTGGTAGAGACATGACTTTTTTGGAACTAACATCCCTATATTTCAGCAGCTAACATCAGTTTTACTTAAGAAAACTAATAGTAAGGAAAATTTTAAAGGCACTGAGGAAGACTAAGCTAAATACTCTCAAGATTCCTCTGCTGGGTGAACTTTATTTTTAAATGAATGTGGTGTCTCAGATCAGATGTCTCCATTTGAAGTTCTACTGCAGTTGGTCATGATTACACCTTCCCCTTTTTATGCACTAATTATATTTTAAATCATTTCAGCAGGCATTTTTATTTAAAAGAGTAATTCCTAGATTGATCCTTGTGCCCCTGCAGATGGTTATACAAAGGCTGGTCAGGAGGTCAAAACATTTCCTGATAAAAGCTATTTCTAAGATATATAAATAGAAGCTTTTTTCCAGGGCTGCAGTTTGATGCTATATTGGGAATCATGTAACATTTACAATATACTTCCATGCAAGACAGTCTTGTCCTAAAGCATTGCTAAAAGAGACAGAGCCTTTAGAATTCACAATATGTGATATTCAAAGGTAGTGGCAAGTCCAATCTCTTATCTTAATCCTCATAGTGATTATGGTAAGTAGCTTCCTGGTTTTCTGCTTTGTCCAGCTGCCACTGAAGTGTTCGGTCCATTAAAAGTAGATAGCAAAAATTTCTCTGAAAATTCTATTTACTTGATCTGCAGCTACTATGATAGAATTTAAATCAAAGTTTATTTTAAAATAGAATGAAATCTTATACTTAGGTTCTTTAGGAATAGAAGAAATGAGTTTAATTCAAAAATAGAAAGAAAATGAATTCATGCATTGATCTAAAAGCTTTCTTGAAGAGCTAAAAAAATACTGCAAATTCTTAGTTTAGGTACTCATTTTAATGTATGAGTTTACTACAAATACGTATTCATTACTTTCCCAAAGAAACTGTAAGAGATGCTGGGATAGCTCAACAGGTTGACTGCTTGCTTTGCAACCATGAGGTTCAGGGATTGAATCCCGGCCCAGCCCCAGGCAAACCCATATGCTGAGCTGTAGTGCAACTGGTAACCATTGAGATGGCAATGATGGTTTTCACCTCCCATGAGGGAGGCCCCTAGTTCAGCTCCCACCCCAGGTGGCCCCTAATCCAGCTGTGTAGAATGGAACCATATCACAACTAATGATGAATAACTATGGAGATTGCTCTGGGCCCTCCTTTCTTCTCTCTCTTTCTTTCTCACTTTCTCTCAAACAATAAAATAAATCTTTAAAACGGAAAGAAAGAAAGAAAGAAAGAAAGAAAGAAAGAAAGAAAGAAAGAAAGAAAGAAAGGCACAGCATCTTGTCTTTTTGCACAAATTCTAAATTATGTTTGACACTTTAAAATTTTCAAGAAAGAAGTCTTATAATTCATATGGAAAATAGATGTGCATAATTAAGATGTTTGTGAAGCTCTATAGTTAATCAATCTTATAATGTTTGATATTAATGTCATAATGGACATATTTCCCTAACATTCTGAATTTCATCAAAATGTTTTAGAGTTATTAATAATTCTTAACTATAAATGATAGATGAATACAGGACAGATTACTCCAAAACAATAATAATCTTTAACTTGAAGAGAAAAACAAAATGAGTAGCAAAATGATGCAACATATAAACCTAAGGATCAATATTAAGGCTATAGACAAAATTCTTTCAAAGTCATCAAAGATTTTACAAGATACCCCAGGATTTGCTGAATCAAGACCTGAAAAAAACAAGGAGTCAGACATATAAGTTTATTCACTCAAAGCTTAGTTACCCTAAGAGTATTAGCCATTCTTGTAGAAAAAAAGTGGGAAGGCTGAGTTAGTGCTTTTGGTAGCCTGGTTGGATTGGGGAAATAGAAATCAAAATAAGGAATTTGATAAATACTGATAATTTAGCCATTACAGAAGGTTATACCCATAATGTAAGCTAGAAGTAAGAAAATCCTCTCATGAACATACAGCCCATCTGTAGTCAAAAGAATCTCAACTCTTGAACTTCATTTGAAGTATTTCTGAGGGATTCTGGGATAGCTCAACAGATTAAGCATTTGCCCTGCCACTGCAAGATCCAGGCATCAAATTCCAGCCTTAGTCCATTCAAACCCATCTGCTGAACTGTGGCGCAACTGGTGATCCCCGAGCCTGGTGGTAAAGGTTCTTGCATCCCATGTGGGAGGCCTCTAGTTTGATCCCTGCCCTGCATGGCCCCACTTCCACCTGTGTAGAATAAAACCATGTTACAACTAATGACGCACAACTATGGAGACTGCTCTGGGCCCTCCCTCTTCTCTCTCTCCCACTCCCTCTCTCTCTCTTGCTCTCGTTGTTTTTAATTCATTTTCTCTCAAACAATAAAAATAAATAATTTTTAAAAGTGTTTCTGAACTGGTAGGATACCCAGGTGATTTTAAAAAGCAAAGGAAATTTCTCTATGAAAGATAGCATATAAAAGTAATCCATATTTTTCTGAAAAATTTTAAAAATAATATTATCACAAAGTCAAATAAAATCAGGTGCACAAGAAGAGACAATATCCTAAGTGAAAATTAACAACACAGTAGACAAAGAGCCTGGCCAGGATGGAGAGTTCCCCTGCTTTGCCCAGGCAGAAGAGCCAAACATAGTCTCACTCACTACTGAGAGTAGTTTCTGGGTCTGCCTAAGCAGACACCTGGCCAGAACACCTGGAAGCTGCACAGCCCAGCACTGTTCAAGCAGAAAGTACATCAAACGTAGTTCATTATCTGCAGAGTAAGGCCAGTGGTCCTATTAAGTCAGGGAACTAGTGGCCTTGGTTGGCTTGAGTCAAGACCACAACGATCTTTCCTGGCCTTAAAGCTGGTTCTTCTGCTTTGCCTGGGAAGAAAACCTAATTAGTAACCCTGGCCACTGCTGAATACAGCTTCCAGCCTGTCCAACCAGGAAACTTTCAGCACACAGGAAGTTGCATAGCCCATCCAATTGCCCTGTTTACAATGGCACTTAGAGAGCGTAGCCCGTGGATTTTTCCATCAACAGAGCAAAAACCAATGTCCCTGCCTGATTCAGGTTCTCAAACAAAGAGCCATGCAGGTCCTAGGCCCATCCTTATACTCCACCAAGGCAGAGAGGCTAATTCATAGCCCTACTTAGTGCTAAGTATAATACCCAGTCCTGACTGTCTAGTGAGTCAGGCCATAAAACCCAGGCAACTGCAGAGCCTGTCTTACAGTCTGAATTGGGTAGGAAAGGAAGCTAACAGTTCATTCTACTGTTCTCAGCCAGAGGCACTCACCCCTACCCTCATCCTTAGAGCTTGGGGCAGAGACCTGACCCCAAAATAGACCTTGATAACAAGCTCCACTTATCCAAGAACATTACTCACAGACATGTCCAGAAACCAAAACT
>PVKE010051575.1:0-10580 GCA_004027555.1 Craseonycteris thonglongyai | reverse complement strand
GTGCATAGTTATTTCTATTTTACTTTTTGACAGATAGAGAGAGAGACAGAGACAGAGACAGTTAGAGAACCGAACTGTGGGAACTCCCCAGTTCAGCATGTGGGTCCTGCCTGGGCCGGAGCCGGGATTCGATCCTCGGTCCTCATGGCCTCAAAGCGAGCGCTCAACCCGCTGAGCCGTCCCGGCTTTCCCCAACATTTTCTTAATTGTCCTACAATTACGGGCTTTCAAATCTGCCTATTTAATCCTGACCTTTTCAGAGAATTTCTTATGTAGCCATAGTGATTTCATTAGATGTTACTTGTATGTACTTTTGTTTTATTCTTCAATAAGTTTTTCTAATTGTATTTATTTATTTATTTTTACCTATGGAATTATAATGATATGTTTGTAAGCATGCTGGCATGCTTGTGTATGGAAAGGAAAAGGAAGCTAATTTTAACTTGAAACTTGGTAGACTAAACAATGACTATAAAACTGGGCGCAAGCCATGAGCCTTCCATACCTTTGGCCGATTGCATGAATAACAGACAAGTATATCTGAAGTTTTTTGGGTTTTTTTTAACACACACTTGTGCAAGCCAAACTCTTAACAAAAGATCCAAAAATTCAAATCTGCACCATCTTGCTTCATTCTCCAGGTCAAACTAGGGTATGTCTGTCTATGTGTGCATACATGTGTGTGTGTGTGTCCCCCCCAAAAAAAATTAATAATAATATGCAGGGTCCAGCAGAAGTAATGCCCTTTTTAAAGATTTATTTTTATTGTTTTTGTGTTTTTTGTTTTTGTTTTTGTTTTTGACAGAAAGAGAGAGACACAGAGACACAGAGAGAAGGGGGAGGGCCCAGAGCAGTCTCCGTAGTTGTACGTTAGTTTTCGACATGGTTTCATTCCACAGGTGGGTGAGGGGCCATGCAGGACCGGAACCAGGCTGGGGCCCTCGCTCATGGGCCCCAGCAAGGACTGAAGTGGCAGCACACTCCAATTCAGCATATGGGTCTGCACAGAACAGCACCAGGATTTTATCCTCAGACCCTGGGGCTGCAAAGCAAGCACTCAACCCACTGAGCCATCCTAGCCTCCCCGGTAATGCTCTTTTTAAAATTTACTAGCTCATAAGAAAGGGGGCATTACTTCTGCCAGACCCTGTATAGAACACTTCCTAAAGGCTTTTATATTTTACATCTAATCCTCAAGTTTGTTTTGCACTTGCAATTTTAATACTCTCTTCTTGAAGTGAACATTTATGTTACCTGATTCTAGAACAATAAAAATATTAATACTATTAAATGAGGCAATCAGTTATGGAGATAATTCGGAAGTTAAGTGTCCCTGTGGCTCAATGACATCAAATCCCCACGTTTTGGGCTGTTTAAAGCCCCGTGAAGTTAAGTGTCCCTGTGGTTCAATGACATCAAATCCCCACGTTTTGGGCTGTTTAAAGCCCGGTGTATAGTGGATGCCCTTTCGCCGGTGTTAACATGAAATACAAGATGTTTAAACTTTTTATTCTCTCCTATTGGTCTTTCCAGACGCCTCTTCGTATCTCCGTGTCCCCAGTTGGATTCGTTTCCTAGGGCTGCTGGAACAAATTATTATACACATTGGGCTTAAAACAACAGACATTCCTTCCTTCACCGTTCCAGAAGCCCAGAGTCTGAAAGCGAGGTGTTGGTGGAGGTGATTCTTTTGGAAGGTTGTGAGCAAGAATCGGTTTGGTGCCTCTCGACTGGTTTCTGGGGGTGCCATCACTCCTTGGCATTCATTGGCTTGAAGTGTATTGTCCCAATATCTGTCTCTGTTGTCATGTGGGCTTAGGCTCTCTCTGTGTGCCCTCTCCTCTTCTTATGAGGACCTTTAATCATTGGAAAGGGACCCACCCTAATTCTGTATGATGTCACCTTAGCTAATGACATCTGCAAAGGCCGTATTTACAAATAAAGTCCTGTGCTGAGGGTCTGGGTGGGACCGCATTTTGAGGGAAACCAATACACTCATTATTCACTGATATTCCTTCCAGACCCATAACTAATCAATCAGCCAACCCATTAAGCACTGGCTAAGAGCTAGGTAACTTCTTTCTCCTCACAAAGTGAGTGACCAGCTTCTTGGATTTGCTCTCCTCATTGACCTCTCAGGCTGTTCTCCACAGAGCTGTGGTATGGCGACCATCTATTTTTGTCTTTCACCCTCATACTGAGCTGACGTTATTTGTGACCCAAGTTCAGACTTTGTTCATCTGTTCCAATCAATATGATGTCATTGAGGAAAACAATGTAATATTCTGAAGGCAGTCCAGAGAATTCAGTTCTCTTCAAACTGTGTTATAAAACAGGGCAAGAGAGTTTGCATACCTGTGAAGCAAGACTGGAAATATGTGCTGTTACTCATCCCGTGCGAATCTGAGCTGTTTCTGGATTTCTGTCTCCTAGGGGTGAAAGAGAACACATTTACCAGACCAAAGGCTGCATACTTTGTACCTGACTCTATTTTAACCTGTACAAGCAGAGACTCTGTCAATGGAATAGCAGTTAAAACAGAAGATATTTGGTTGAGTGATGGTGTTTCACTGTCATCCTAAAGGACAGTCTGATTTTTTTTTTTAGAGCTTTTTATGTCATTAGGGTTGTGCTAATCTCTTTCTTCTTCCTGCCTGACATGCAAAATTGTTTTGGACTCACTACTATCTTGGCTAAGCTTCCCACTTGGCCTCCCTCACAATAATAAATCTTATTCTACATGCCAAAAATACAATGTTGATGATTTGTCGGATATGAAGTATATCTATTTGATTATACCTTTGCTAACTGACATTAACACTGGGTGAGTCCATGGATATTTTAAATTCACTGTGAGACGGGCCTCTGTGAGCACTCTATTAATTTATGACCCTGGAATATTCCGTCTACGTGGGCAACCATGATATAGCTTCAGGTTAATGGGTATTCATGTCTTCTTAGACCCATTGTCCACAAATCTGTGAAGTGTTGGATAATATATTTGACATAGTGCTGTACATCAGTGGTTTTCAGATCTGAAAAGTGACAGGTCCAAAAACTGAACAGAGAATCTTGGAATTTCAATATTGTGACTGACTTCCATTTTCTGATCATCTGCCCTTCACCTAGTTTTCACTGCACAGTTTGAAGTGTCCCTTTATTAGCTGTGCATCTGTGGAGATGGTGACACCCATCTGCACAGCGTTCTGCAGAACAGGACTATCTACCTGTCATTCTTACTTTGCACTCACAATAATAATTGTACCCACCTTGTCTCTGGTGGTTACACAATCCCCCCACTTCTATTATGTTGACATCTAATTAGTCCCATTGCCATCAACAGCCAAATTCTCTAACAGTATTTTCTTCTATCAGAGGACACCCACTTCCTCACAGAGGGACAGCCACCTCTAAGTTTCTCACCTGATGTTGGTGCTCATGTGTCTTTGAAAAACTGGAGTGTGTTTCTTTTACTCTCTCACCACAATTCATTTCTGACAGCAGGTGTATGGATTGTCCACACATCAAGTAATTCTCCGACACTCCTGGGTGTACCACCATTCAATTAAATTCTGACATCTGTGTCCAATCCCCCAAGGTAAGGAAGGGCTCAGTCCTAGAAGACTGCCTGCCCCCAGTTCAGATGACTGGAAGAGTTGGGATCGTTTGTACCTGCTATTAATCTTGGTTTTCTCCACATTTAAACACTTGTACACTAAAAGACTTTTAGGCAATGTATTACTTTGGTAAATCAATATTGGTTGATGACTTGCTTGCCCACTCTAGTTTTATCGTTACCAACCCAGACTTTAAAATACAGCATTCAACTCTATAATGCTCATTTTGTTTGATTCACTGGGAGTAATAGTTTGGCTTTTTGTCTGTACACTTAGGAAGGAAAGGTGAATTCCTAGGAGAATTCGGAAGAGAATACTATTCCCTTCCTGAACACAATTCAAAAGAACTTGCTAAATCATGGCAGTAATATTAGAACCTGTGAAAACCCCACTGGATGTCAGAAGGTGTTGAAGGGATAGGAAAGGGGTAATGGACTTGAAAGGGTCCTTCCCATCTGGTGATTCCCCCAACGGCCAACCTAAAAGAGGACCAAAAAGAGGGAAGGCTCAAGTAATATTATGAGAGTGGTGTTTTCCACCTATGTTCAGGAAACCATTGAGACAAAAGGCACAAGACTGCAGCCGCACCGCCAGGAGACTGAAAAACCTGCTTCTGCCTCTGCTGTTTCCTTGCAATGTTCCTGCCCATCTCTCCATTTGTTTTTCTAAGGAAATAATTAGAGATACAGATTTTTTTTTTAAAAGGAAAAATTGACCTGTCACTTTCTAAACATATTTTAAAGCTCTTTTCTGATGAAACTATTTCAATTCTCTGTTCATTTCATCAGACAAAAATATCAGCCTGGACAGTGAAGGGGAGATTGGTTTACATCTCTGTGGAAGGAAATCTTGCAAGAAGCATTTGCCAGTTGAATGGATTACTAGGAGATTTTACTATTGTGTGGTTATGAGTTTCAAGGCCACTTTAAGCCAGACTACTCTATCCAATGTGAGTGTTGAGCTATTTAAAGAAATATGAGTTCCATACTTTAAATTCTTTATCTCTCATCTGTTCCCCTCCCCCTTTTAACAGCTACTTTTAATACAGAAAATGCTAAGAATATTGAAAAACAATATAACTACATCACAAATTTACTTATTAGGATCTCTCATCCTTTCTGTGATTTAGCAAATCTCTTCCAACATGTCTATTTCTTGACTAGAAACTATTGTAGAATACAATTATGTAGGAAAGTGACTCTCTTCAATAAAGTCACCAGATTTAAGATAAAACCTTGTTAAAGGTTTGGTGAACATTGAGACTATCAGATTGTTACATGCAGTACCAATTCATGAAGTGTTAGACAGGAAACGTACCAGTCTATAGATTTCATTCAGAGATAGATTTTACATTAGGTTGAAAAAAATTCTGTCATGTTATCTGCATTTATTTCCATCTAAGTACTGATCAAAGAACAGTAAAAACTTTCATTTTACTATCACAAAGGGGATTTTTGTTTGTTTTGTTTCTTAGAAAAACTAGCTTTAATCACCATAATGTACATACAAATAAAATACATTTTATGCCATTTTGGGTCGATTTTTATTTTCTGATGGGAAATCTACAGTATTTCAAATGGTTACTTCCTTTTTTGTAAGATTTCATTTCATTTTCCCCCTCCCTGGCTGCTGTCAACATTTTTCCTTTCGTGATGTATAGTTTTCAGCAGTTTGATTATGATGTGTCTGGCTTGTGAATTATTTTTACTTTATACTGTTTGAAATTCACAAAGCTTCTTGATTACAAAAATTTCTCCAGCGTTGTTGTTGCTGGTGTTGGTACCACACTTTTCCACCTCTCTTTCTCAAAGAACTCCGATGGCATAAATATTAGACATTTGAAATTGTGCCATTGGTACCTGAGGCTCGGTTCAATTTTTTTTTTAAATCTTTTTCTCTTGTTCAGATGGATAATTTCTCTTGATTTATCTTCACTGCCTCTTTCCCCTGTCATCTCTATTTAGATGCTGATTTTTTTTTAATTTTAAGTTACTTAACAATAATTTTACTTTTGCAGTCATAATTTTTTATTTGGTTATTCTCCCTATCTTCTTTTCCTCTGCCAAAATTTGCTGTCTTTCCATGTATTTCAAGAGCATTTTAACTTTATTTCCTGGAGCCTGGTGATAGTAATTGCTTTAAATTATTTGCCTGACAATTCCAACTTTGTTGTGATCTGTCTATCCCTCTGCGAAATGTTGAAATTTTCTTGATTCTGCAAATTACATCCACGTAATTATAGATTGCATCTTTATAATTTTTAATATTATGGCATGAGATTCTGGCTTAAAAAAAAATCCCACGTATTGTTTTAGCAGTCAGCTCAGTTAGGTTGACAGAACCTGTAATAACCTATCTTTTAATATCCACTCAGTTTTGAAAACTCGTGTAGTACTATTCAGATATTTCCAATGTGCATATTACCCAGAGAAAAATCTGAGTCTTTTTGGTATTATCCTACAGAGTTCTAACACTTTGTTAATGTTTTTCAATTATTTCTCTCTCTCTCTCTTTCTCTCTCTCTCTCTCTCTCTCTCTCTCTCTCTCTCTCTCTCTCTCTCTCTCTCTCGCTTTTTCATGTTAGGTCATATCTATTTGTTTATCTTCAAGTTCATTGACACTTTTACCATCTCCATTGTATCTTTGAGCACAGACAGTGAATATTTTATTTTTGATTGTGTTAATTTGACCTATAGCACCAACTAACCCAAACAGACTAAGATAGGTGGCTTACCTAGTTATGAAATCAAGGATGTTTTCTTTTACTCTAGTATCCGCAAATAAACATTGAGAAAGGAGGGAAATATGACCTAGTTTTTGGACCTTACTTGAAGAATACAGGCTAGCAAAAGTTTAACTTGTTATTCAGACAAATAAGAAAACGGAGGCTGTAAATTGTGCAGTGGGGTTCATACACATCTTGTGCCTCAGTCCTCAGAGTTGCTATTAAGTTGCTAACCTGTTGCTAAACTCTACTCCTGGATGAGTCATAAACATCCTGGCACAGCACCTGCTGCCCGGCATATAAACTGGACCTCCTCCTTGTAGTGTTCGCCTTCCTTATTTTCTTATTGCCACCAACCATTCCCTTATCCTAGCCAGCAGTCCTTCATTTGCATGAAAGAATTACACATTGTGGTTTCTGCCTTAGTAAACCCTGCCTTTTTTTGTTCTCTCAGGAGTGCCTTTTGGGTTGTTACCTCAATTTGTATCTCCTGGATTGTAACCCTTTTTGCTCTTTGTTCTTTATTGCCTCTTCTTGAGTTAATATGCTATGGATGTGGTCCTGTCTCCTAGTTTAGAAGTCTGAAAAATATCTTCTCTATGTTTTTATTCTGTTGGTTTCCCATATGGGCATCAGAAAAAGGGGTACGGGCCTCTCTATTGAAGCTATGACCCTATCACTCTTCTTGAAGATGAACACTGGATGCTCAAGCGTTTCTTGCAAAATTCAAGTAGGCAGAAATTCACAGTTCTTACTTAAAACTTGGCCCAAACCTTTTCAGTGGCACATACTTGTTGACAATTTTTTGAGGGGGTAGGGGAAGTTTCTCATGATATTCTATATTACTATCAAAACATCCAACTAATTCTGAGAAGTAAATCTTGATCTACGAGTTCTTTAAGCCTCAGAAAAAAAATCAGGATAAAATGAAAGCTCTGATTCTGGTTTTTAAAAGTCTGTGGATGTAAACAAATTTTAGCGGATTAATTTGTTTCGATTTTAAAGGTTAACGATTGTGTGGGTATATGTTTGGGGTGGGGGGGTTGGGGGGAATGGAGTGGTGGTGGGGTATGAAGTCTACTAGTGAAGAGTAGCTTGCTTCCCGAAGCTCTTGTTTTGTTTTTTCTTCTGTGGCTCTGAAATACGAAACAAATCAAAGGATTTATTTCTCAGTATTTTGGTTATATGTAAAATAATATATATATTACCATGAAATAGCATGCAGTTTACTTATTCATGTGATACATGTGTATGAATTAATGTTATAATGCTTCTCTATGAAAATGAAATCATAGTCTCTATTAAAGTATATGGACATAACTACACACACACACACACACACGAATGTACCTATTATTACTAAGATCAAGTTAGTTCTTAGGTAAATCTATATTTAACTTTTCCAGCAGGCCTCCACTATAATAAAATTGTCAAGCCATTTTCCCTTAATAATTGCTGACTCCAGCTATAAATCCCTAAACTGGTCAATAACCTATAACCCAGCACCTCTTGAAATGGAATGTGGGATATTTATGTTCCTCCTGAGAACAGCTTGCATACAGTCCCAAGTAGCACGGGCTGAGCAGGACCACCTTTCTTCAGCAGTAACACGAGCACAATGGCACAGGCTTCTTCCCTTCTGTCCTCCCCTCCCCCACCCATCATGTCAGAAACCAGCTTGCTTGGAAGGCTTGAATCACGCCCAACTTAACATATTAGGTGCTAGCTTAGCACACACAGCACTAAACCACACCACAGCTCATTAACCTTTAGACTATAAAAAAAAAAAAAAAAAAAGGAAGAAGAAGAAAAAACTTGCAAAAATGTCAGCTTAACTTTCCATTCAATAACAAGGGTCCGGGGTTAACAAAGAAGAAAAATACAAAACCTCAGACTGTGTGGCCATTATTAAGAATCGTTCACTTCATGGTTATTTGTTTAGCATCATAAAGTAAAACGTACTAAGAAAATGAGCTTCTGGGTGTATTTTCAATCTCTCCTTCATTGTTGTGCTTCTCAAAGTTATGTTAGACTGACATATATCGTGTGTGAAGCTAAGTAATTCTTTTGCAATGTACTGAAACATTCCCCCAAAGAAATGAAGTGTTCCTCAGACTTCTTTTCCACTCCCCTCTTATAGAACTCAACAAATATTTATTAAGCACTTCTGATGTCGAGGCAGCATTTGAGATGTGGCTGAGGTGAAAGCAGATCCCAGCTTCTGTGCTCACAGGGCTTCCCCGCCTTTCAGTATTCTGCATCGTCCTCCCTCCATAAGCTCACCTGTCCATGTGTCTTTTCCTTCAGAACGGAAGTCAGCTGCACCCTGGCCAAAATCCCAGCGTGCGTCATTTCCATCTGGCGTCTTTGACACACATCGCCTCTAAAATAATGACGTTTTGTACGCCAAAAATTAAAGTATTCATATTGTCCTAGAAGCATCATGGAAGCAGTTAGGATTCAGATTTCCAAATTCCTTTTGTTACTTGTCCTCTCTCATGTGCTGTGGCAGCCCGAGGAGCAGATCCCAGACAGGAGGATGTATATCCTCTAACAGAACGAATTGTCCCCTCAGCAGCTCCGGACAGCACTATACTGAGGGCCCGATAGCTAGTGGCATGAGGCCTTAATGTCCAGGACAGAAGGTTTCCTGAGGGTTCCTGTTTGCCACAGTGTTTGAGATATCTGGACATACAAAAAAGTGTCAAACTATGGCTTATCACACTGAGTAAGGCTGTGTGTCTACGTATAATATACATGTGTGCATTCTATGTAACGGATACGGAGAGAGAGAGAAAGAGAACATGTACACACCTATTACATATCAGGCACTTCGTTAGTGGTTAAGATGACCAAGAAAAAGTAAACAAGTGCCTCAAGTAATTCTCAGTCTAGTCAGGGAGGTGCTAATTACAGGGATAAGACTTTCTGTACATTGTTCCGAAAAACTTAGACGCATCATGAGGGAAGGGAAGGCTTTCAGGAAAATATGGCACTTGGTTTGAATCTTTTAAAAATAATCAGTTGATGATTCCCCCCCACCCCTACCCCTTAGCACCTGCCATATGTCAGATGCCAGGCTAAACATGGGAGATGCAATGATGAACAAGATAGACATGGTTCCTGCCCACAAGGGCGTAAAACCTAGTGAGGAAGTGAGACACGACGGATTATAGAAGGTTATGTACCTAGTTCAAGTGTGCTGAGAGCCAGGCTTCATCACGTGAAGTGTGGGGTATCCTGACAGGGGCAGTTTGAGTAAACATAGGATAGACGTGACCAGCTCAGGATGATGAAGTATAAATGGTTTGTATTACTGATGTGTAAAAGCAAGGCAAGTGAGAGAGAGACTTCTTGTGTTCTTGAGACTCATTCTGTTAGGCAAGAGAACCAGACCTGGGGGGTGGGGGGTGGGGGGTGGCAGAGTTGGGGGAGTGAGGGGTGGGGTGGGCAGAGGCCTGGGCTCTGGTTCCAGAGGAAGGGTCTTGGGAAGTGTCCGCCCCTTAGGAGTTTAGGCAGTAGGGTATTGGAAGAGACCGATGGTGTTTAGATGAGGATGGCACGTACTCCCAAACCTTCCTCTGTTGTACAGTCCTGCCTGAACCAGAGCCTCTTATCACTTCCCTCATGCCACAAGAATGACAAAAAAATCATACTTATTTTCGACTTCAGGATGGTTTCAAAAATAACATGAAATGATGAATGTGAAAATATGTTCAAATATTTATCAATAACTTCTTTATTGAGAAGTGATGATAGAAGTGATACAGCAAAAGAGCATGATTTCAGCAGAGAAATTTAAATCTAGTTTATGGAGAAAGATAAAAGCAAGACTAAGTCATTTCAAAGCACACAAATACACACACACACACACACACACAAGAGATTTGGTCCATGTGTACTCAACACTTACTAGCATGAAGTTGCACTTAGATTTTTCTTCCTGGATAGAGAAAGAAAAGACCATAACCTTCAGAGAATTTATTATTCTTTGGGGAAATGTATATAGTTTTTATAAGTGAGAGATAAAAATTAAAGATGTGGGGGAAAGCCGGGACGGCTCAGCGGGTTGAGCGCTCGCTTTGAGGCCATGAGGACCGAGGATCGAATCCCGGCTCCGGCCCAGGCAGGACCCACATGCTGAACTGGGGAGTTCCCACAGTTTGGTTCTCTAACTGTCTCTGTCTCTGTCTCTCTCTCTATCTGTCAAAAAGTAAAATAGAAATAACTATGCACTG
>PVKE010051574.1:0-10596 GCA_004027555.1 Craseonycteris thonglongyai | reverse complement strand
TCTTGGGCGCCCCGGAGGAAGCTTTCGCAGGGGCACAGCGCTTAGGCGGCATGATAAGGGCTTAATTAATAAAAAAAGTTATCGCTTAAACAAAACAAGTTATCGCCAACACAACACTAAAATACAGTATGCGAGACAGTCAACATCATGGACAAGACTGGCGAGATACAACAAGAGAAGATGCTAGGTGAGGCTGCGATGATGCGCAGACAATCAGCTCACAGGGATAAATCCACTCGTCCTCTCATGGGTCGATGTCGCACCGGAAACCCATCACGCGCCTTTATGAGAGCCCGTGGGATGGACTCTGAGTCAGCTCATCTCTTTGTTTGACATGCAGGGATCCTTCTCTCTCGCGCATCCACATGAAACAACGCTCCTTTCCGCCATGTGGCTGCCGACATGGTTGTATTTTTTCATTTTTATTTTTTTGAGGAATATTTGGGGGAAACCTGCGAAGCACTGAAGCCGCAAAGCATGAAGCGCGAAGTGGCGAGGGAACACTGTACTAATTCTCCACATTCTAATTCTTCTTACACTAGGCACTATAGTATAATGTATAGGTTGTCTCAAAATTCACGCAAGATTCGCAATTTTCGTACAAAATTACTTCTTGCGTGAATTTTGGGACACTCTTTTTCATTTCCCCATATGTACTAAATTTTTACACATATATTATAGAATTATATACCACAAAGAGGCAGAAATGCCATATGGAAATTCAAAAATATAAGCAAAAAGAAAACAAAACAAAAAATAAAACCCCACTCGTGTGGTAACCTACTTAGAAAAATTTCCCCCTAGGACTCCTATCTATATAATTAAGCTAAAGTAAAGTTGAAATGATACTGAGAATACCTTTATATGTAACTGATTCTGTGGTCATTGAGAAAAAAATCCAAATATAAACATTTAAAATAGATATCAAGAGGAAGATGTTTCTTTTTCTTTCACATAAAGTTATAGTATCTGTGTTATGTTAATGTAAAGACTGAATGACGTTCCCACAGGCATACTCTAAAAATCTAATAGCATAAATGGAAACAAGAGAAAACACTACAAATGAACTGATTTCATCCTATTCATGCCAACCTAATCTGAAAGAATACCAGTAAAACCCTCAAACACTACCTCGTCAAATTCTTCTTTGAAATGCTGGTGCTATCATGTACAATACTTAAAAATAGTAAAGAGCTTATCATTTTAAATCATTACATTGTTTTAGCAATTAATACAACTAAAACGACTTACTTTAATTGGCTGGTACTATTTTCTGTCAAAATAAGGCTTAAAATTAGCAACTGCCAGTGAGCGAGCCAAAAGTCACCTTTCTCTGGAGCTTAGTAAATGTTAGGATAGCGGTAAAAGTTGTTCACCACCTGCAAACTGGAGTAACCCCCAAAGACTGAACTTGGCTATCAGGGCATGGTCGGTAACGGAAATAAAACTGCTGCTATGCAACCATGCTCCGAAGCCTCCGTGGTGGTGACGAGATGCTGAATAGCTGGTGTCCTTGCGCTGCTGCCGTTCCCTTAAGACATGGTGAAGTGGAGGCAGAGAAATATGTTATCACCTTTCACATAAAAACATAGTGATGTGCAAGAGAACCCTGCTTTGATCCTGTGTGAGACCTTTTCATATCAGTTGACCACACAAGGGATCAAGCAAGTCCAGTTGAATAGCCGTAATTTGAATAGCTGTTCCTTAAAATATTGTATGACTCACATTAAGGAAATGCAACCTGGTCAACTAGAAAGGACTCAGGTGAGAACTGTTTTCATTCTTGCTTTTCAAATTTTAGTTTAATAAGTAAGTTAATTCCCGTGTACTCATATTTTGCATATTTTAGCAGTTTGTTATTATGAATTACAATTACCTGAGAATAAAGACTATGGCTTATAATTATAAATTATTCCCTTCCTTGCTCTCTTGATAAAATTTAGGAGCTTGTAGATGTTCAATAAATGTTGAATGAGGGGAAGCTGGGATGGCTCAGTGAGTTAAGCACTCACTTTGCAGCCCCAGGGTCTGAGGATCGAGTCCAGGCCCGTGTGGACCCATATGCTGAACTGGGGTGTGGCCCCAGTTCCTTTCTCCCTGGGGCGAGTTTCCCACATGGGAGGTCTCTGGTGGGTGCGTGTGTGCCATGCGGGAGGCCCCTGGCCCTGTTCCCTCCCTGCACAGCCCCCGTCCACCTGTGTGGAACAAAACCATGTTGAAAACTGATGACGTACAACTATGGAGAGTCCTCTGGGCCCTCCCTTCTCTCTCTCTCTGTCTCTCTCTCTGTCAAAAACAATAAAATAAATCTGACTGAAATCTAATTGTAGAAAATTAACAAAAAAAATGGAAAAGAAAAGGTAACTGAAAATGCTAAGCTTCATTTTCCAGTCATCATATGTTATTTGCTTGGTTTATCTTCCAGTTATTGGAAAGCCAAACAGGAAGGGAAACTCTAGGTAATAAGAATAAGACAACAAACATATGCAAAGTTCTTTATAGTCAACAAGCGGTTTCAATGTGGATAATTTCTCTAGTGGAGGTTTTGAGGTTTTGGTTAGGTGCTTTGTTTTGTTTTTGTTTTATTTCTGTTGTGTTTTTTTGTGTGTGTGCAAATTTAAGCATCAAAGGGGGGAAAAGATTCTGTCACAAATTATAATTGTTTTTCTAAACCAGAGCAAGGTGCCTCGTTAGCGCAGTAGGTAGTGCATCAGTCTCATCATAAACCAGAGCTGATGAATCAACAATCTTTGGGCATCCATCGCACAGTGATCTGCAACTTCGACAAGCATTCAATGATTCTCTTTTATTAAGCAAAGTAAAACTTTTATTATAAAACTTGTAAACATACAAAAAAAACCCCACAGAAATTAACATTAAACACATACTCTTTAATCAGACCTAACCAATTTTAACATAAAGTAAAATACGAATGTTACAATGTAACACATTATAATTGCTAGAATAATATATAACATATTGATATGTTAAGATTTGCTAGGGGGGCAAATGGAAGATATTTAGCACACCTTCTGTACCCTTAATAATATTTTTTGTGTTAGAGATTCATTTTCATTTGATAGAATATTGTTATGTCAGGTTGCTTTTTTTATTTTTTAAAGGAAAGCAGAGTAAAGTTTTATTGAAATACATTTCAAGAGAGAAATTGTCCAATCCAAGAAAGGCAAAGGCCCCAATCAGTGAAATAAAGTAAAAGAAAGCTTTATTGTGATATGTTTCAAGAGAGAAACAGGCCAAGCCATTGATTATTATCTTCCTGTTAAATTTTTTCAAACCTTTTATATATTATGATTAAATATATGTTTTCTTCTAAAACATTAGGTTTATGGAGGTATAATGTACAGAAGGCAAAGTTCACTATTTTTAGGTATACAGCCTGATGAGTTTTGACAAATATATACTACCACCCACAATAGAGACATAGAACATTTCCATCACCACCCAAATTATAAAATTTTTTATAGTTGATCCCTCATTCCCTTCTCAAACCCTGTACACCACCAATCTAATTTGTCTCTATAGTTGTATCTTTTCCAGAATGTTACATAAATGGAGTTAGACAGTATGGAGTTTTCTTTCACTTAGCATACTGTTTTTGAAATTTATCCATGTTATTATATCAGTTTTCCATTTTTTTATTCTACTGTATAGATATGCCAAAATTTGTTTATCTACTTACCAAATGATAGACATTAGCATTGTTTCCAGTTACTCTATTAGGAATAACTCTGCTTTAAAAAATTATAAACAAGTCTTTTATGTGGTCATATCATTTGGGAACCACTGAGTTAAAAGCTTAGTTAAAAACTTACAAACAGAAAGCAGGAAGAAATGACAACCTTTTAAGAGGATATTAATGAGATGAAATGGGGGAGGGATCTTGAGAAGAAAAGAATCCCTGTAGGAGAGGAGGGGAGCCAAATATATGGTGATGGAAGGAGTACTGACTCTGGGTGTTGATCACATAATGCAACATATAGATGAGGCACTACAGAATTGTACACCTGGAACCCATGTAATTTTTTCTAACCAATGTCACCCCAATAAATTTAACAAAGAAGTGGCAATTTGAAAAGAACAAAAAAAAAAAAAAGGAATTTCTGATTTTTTTCCTTTATATTTGAAATAATTTTAGATTTATAGAAAAACAATAGAGTTTTCCTTTGCCCAGCTTTCCCTGATGTTAATATTTTATATATCCATGTTATAATTATGAAAATTAGGAAATTAACATGGGTCCCATACTGACGGAAATTACACTTAATTTATAACTTCATCACTATTAGTTTTCTATTGCCGCTGTAACAAATTACCACAAATATGGTGGCTTACCCAGTACAAATTTATTTTCTTATATTTCTGCAGGTCAGTAGTCCAACACAGGTCTCACCTCACTAAAAATCAAGGTGTTATTTCTTTCTGAAGGCTCTAAGAGATAATCTGTTCCTTGCCTTCTCCAGCTTCTAATGCCCACTCACATTTTGTGGCTCATGGTTACTTTCTTCTATCTTCAAAGCCAGCAATCTTGCATCTCTCTGAAATGTACTCAGTTTTTAAGGCCTCACGTGATTAGATTGGACCCACTTAGATAATCTAGGGAACTCTTCCTGCCTCAAGATTTTTATCCTTAGTCATATCTGCAGAAGTCTCCTGCCTTGTAAGAAAACATATTCACATATTCTGTGTATTAGGATGTAGAATCTTGGGTACTGTCTGAAGATGAAGCAAAGGTATAGTGACCACCTACCAAGAAGGTATCTTAAGACCAAAGAATGAAGCAGGCAATTCCATTAATTGTAACAGAATTTACTGTAGAGCAATTCACTTACAGGAAGGTTTGAGCAGACAGATGATCCAGTACTCTGTATAGAGTATTCTCCACTACCTGACAGTGGTTACAGTATACTTATTTTATAGCAGGGGTGTCAAGCTTTTTGGCTTCCCTGGGCCACATTGGAAGGAGAATTGTCTTGGGCCACACATAAAATATACCAATACTAACGACAGCTAATGAACTACAAAATAAAATAAAATAAAATAAAATAAAAATCACAAAAGATTTTCATAATGCTTTAAGAAAGTTTATAAATTTGTGTTGGGCTGCATTGAAAGCCATCCTGGGAAGCATGTGGTTGGACAAGCCTGTTTTATAGTATACCTGAACTAATAATGATTAAAAAGACAAAGGGACAAAGAAGGCAGTATGAGCCAGGACTCATCCCTCCTAGTGGTCTTATAATGGATAATTGCTTAGAATTGACACCAACACCTACTTTGATATTTATCTTGGCTGCTATGCCATTCTGGCTATTTACTGACAGGAATCTTTATGATTACATTGTGTAAGCTAATAGGGCACAAATAATCCTTAAGTATGGTGCTGGCTAAGACTAGTTAAATCAGAGTTCCCAGCACAGAAAAACAAAAGCAAAGATGCAAAGATGCAAAGATGGAGTTAGTTTTGTTTACACCAACATCTATATAGGCATTATTTTACCTTCCACACAAAATCTGTGTAATAACTTATAAGAGGGCAATTAGTTGTTTCCAATATCTTGCAACCACAAACAGTGTTGCAAAAAATACCTTGGGATATGTATTTTCATATGGATGGAAGTGTACATTCAGTGTAGACAGCTAGAAGTGGAATTGCTGGGTCAAAAGGAAAGTGCTTATGTATCATGTTTTACTGTATATAATGCGCACCCATGTTTTTGGCCCAAACTTTCAGAAGAAAAATCTTTTGTTTTAATTTTTTAATTCAAATTTTTATTTGTTTATATTTAAGTACGTGCTTTTTTGTATTATAAAGACATTTTACCATTTATTTTTTGAACATATTACGGTACAAAAAATTTTATGTCACAAATAATTACAAAAACAGATACAAGGTACAAGAAGTTTTATGCATAAATTTTTTTTATATAAAACAACCGATTATTGTATTCCAGGGTATTATTTTGCGTATGGATATTGTTATTGACTTCTAGAGTTACACCTTTAACTCATAAGCATAAATAAAAGTTAAAAACATTTATATAGATACCGAATTAGTGCTACCCATGTATAACGTGTATCCTTACTTTTCCCTCAAAAATTTGGGCCAAAAAAGTGTGCATTATATATGACAATATACAGTAGCTCTGTCAAAACCTCCTCTTGAGGTGTAGTACCAGTTTGCATTCTGATCAGCAACCTATGAATGTTTGTTTTGCATAGCCTCCCCAACTGAATTTGTTGACCTACTTCATAAATTTTGCTAGCCTAAAAGGTGAAATAGTATCTCTGTATTGTTTTAATTTGCATTTCTCTGATTATAAGTGAGTTTGAACATTGTTTTTATACGATCAAGATCATTTTTATAGTTTTTGAGAACTATTTATCCATCTTTTTTCAACTTCTCTATTGAGCTTTTGGTCATTTGTTCCTCAATTTTTAATAATTCTTTGTATGTTGTGAATATTTTCTCCCAGTCAACTGGTTATGTTTTTACTTTGTTATAATGGGTTTTGTCATGCAATTTAAAATTAATTAATGAATTAATTAATTAATTAATTTTTGAACTGAACTGGGGGCCTCACCGCATTCGGGAAGCACACCCCAGTTCAGCATGTGGGTCCACCTGGACCAGAGCCAGGATTTGATCCTTGGTTCTCGGGGCTTTAAAGTGAGTGCTTAACCCGCTGAGCCATCTCGGCTTTCCCAACCATGCAATTTTTAAAATACATTTTGCCTCTGGCTTTTCAGTAACCATTACAGGAAGTTTTTTTCTATATTAAGATTAAAGAGGAATTAATCTATATTTTCTTCTAGCAGTTGAATGGTTTATTTATTTATCTTTTACATTTAGATCCCTAAACCATTTGGAATTTAGACATGTGTAAAGTACGATATACACATCCAATTTTGTTTTTTTTTAAACTCAGTTGCCCCTGCACTATTTATTTCAAATATTAACTCTTCAGGAAACCATTCTTGATTTCTATAATAGGAGTTAGCCTCTAGGTAATTTGTAATTACCTAAGATCTTTTGTTTATACTACTGTTTCCCTTTGTCTTTACCAACAATTAGTTCTATTCCCATTTCATCCCCTGAGTCTTAACTCCTAAAGGCAAACGTTACAGACCTTAACCTTTGTATTTCTTCAATGCTTAGCACATAGAGAGCTGATTAGTATATGAGGGCTGTCCAGAAAATCCATCCATAAATGCCTCTATTTTTTTATATTACATGGCTGGATTCTCTCCGGACAGCTCTTGTATAGTATTTGCATAATGCTAATAATGAATAACAGAAATTATTAAGAAAAGTTCAATTCATTACAGTAGAGTGACAATACCTGATACATAAATTATGGGGGGGGGGGGGTAAAACACATCAAAATTATTAGGATAAAATCAAATCTGTTGTTTTAAAGAGAAAAGGTTTAGTATCTGGAATATTTACTTCTATAGACCATCAGTTCCTGCTCATGATTTTCTTATGACTGACAGAGACTGCTGGATCTTACTCAATATTAAGGAATATGGTCTTAAGGGATAAAATAATGGGAAACGATTGGTCAAAACTAAGATAGAGAATATTCTCTCAAAGTGAGGTTTATTAGTCTACTGGACAGTCTCCCAGAGGTTATCAGGGAATCCTAAAAAAGTATCAGATAATATAATGTGAAAGATATTTTTTCATTGTCAAGGGAGATGGACTAGATGAATTTAATTGAAAATTTCCATCTCTTATTTTTAGGACTCTAAGAATAACAGCATCACAGATGGAAGTGCTCTTTGTAGCCTATTTGTTATTTAAAAACATAAAATTCTTACTGCCTCTGGTGAAATAAAATGCACCTAAAACCCATATTATGTAAATAGTGATGAGCAAAATGTATAAAGTAAAAAAAAAAAAAAGTATTCTTACTAATATCCATCATGGAAAAGATTTTATTAGGTACTTTTGTATAATAACCTCAAGAGGCTATTACTGCTCCTAATCCTGTGAACATTTTTTTTTTCCATTATAAATTTAGGATCCCAAATACTAACAAACTAGTCATCAGTGTACCTTTTATCATACCTTTTTATCTACAAATCTCCGGGATCTTAAAATATTTGTGTAGTATTTCATTATCACAAAGTATGATAGCCCTTAAAGGAAGTCAAACAATTTGCTCTTGGTCACACAAGTGAGATGCGAGCTGAACATACATTAAAAAATACAATTCTGGGGAAGCTGAGATGGCTCAGTGGGTTAAGAGCTCACTTTGCAGCCCTGGAGCCCTAGGATCAAAAAATACAATTCTTCTGACCTCAGAAGCAGGGGAAGCAAAAGTAAAAATAAATGAATGGGACTCAATCAAACTAAAAAGTTTCTGTGCAGCAACAGAAATCATCAACAATACAGAGGCAATCAACCATTAGGACAAAATATTTGCAAACAATGCCTCTGATAAGAGGCTAATATCTAAAATATATAAAGAACTTATACAACTCAACAACAACAACAACAAAACCAAACAATCCAATTGAAAAAATGGGCAGAAGACCTAAATAGATACTTGACCTACAAAGACATACAAACACCCAACAGACACGGAAAAATGCTCAACTTCATTAGCTATTAGGGAAATGTAAATCAAAACAACAATGAGATACCACCTCACATCTGCTAGAAAGGCTATTATCAACAAGACAAGGAACAATAAGTGCTGGAGAGGTTGTGCAGAAAAAGAAACCCTTGCACACTGCTGGTGGGAATGTAAATTGGTACAGCAGCTATGGAGCACAATACAGAGATTACTCAGAAAACTACTGGGAATGAAGTTACCATATGACCTGGCAATCCCCGCTTCTGGATATCTACCCCATAAAGACATAGGTACCCCAATGTTCATTGCAGCACTTTTCATGGTGGCTGAAACATGGAAACAACCAAAGTGCCCTTTGACAGATGACTGGATAACAATGCTGTGGTACATATATACAATGGAATATTACTCAGCTATAAGAAAAAATGAAATACTGCCATGTGCAACAACATAGATGGAATGTGAGATCATCATGCTAAGCGAAATAAGCCAGACAGAAAAAGCTAAGAACCATATGACTTCACTCATATGTGGAATATAAAACTGAAAGCAACAAAGAAACAAACCTCACGGACATAGTTAATAATTAATTCGGTGGTTACCTGAGGGTAAGGAGGTGGGGTGGCAGGGGTGGCAGAGGAGGAGCTAAATAGATGGTGATGGAAAGAAAGCTGACTCTGGGTGGTGAACACATAATGTAACACATAGACAAAGTACTATAAAATTGTATACTGGAACCTATGTAATTTTTACTAACCAATGTCAGTCCAATAAAGTTAACAATGAAAAAAAGGAAAAAGAAAAAAGAAAAAAGAATAGGGTTCTAACCACTTCTTTGCCTGTTCTAGGAACAAAGTCTTAAGTGCTAAAAGATGAAATCTTTGTACTGATACTCTGGCAGAATTAAAAAGGCAGGTGACACAGGCCCTATGGTCAGAGAAGTACAGAGCTCTTTCGACCTGTAGGCACCTGATTCGAATGGAGAGGAGCTCCTCAGTGACTGTGGTCTCTCTGCATAAAAGATGAGACCAGATAGTTAAGGATAGATCATCAAGTTTTGACCTTTACTTCTACTAGATGTATTGTCTTTTGTTTTTAATTCAATTTTTAAAGATTTGAGAGGCAGACCACATCCATTCCTACACATCCAATTACTTACTCATTGGGAAGCAAACTTAGACAGTTCCCAATACTCTACCATTAATCTCTCAGGGCTACCATGAAAGAAAAATATTTCTTTATACTGTCTACCCTTAATTTTATTTTACTTAACAGATTAATGTAGACCCTGTGGAAAAACAGTACACAATATTGATTAAAACCATCAACTGATGATGAAGATGATACAGCATATGAGGTTAAAGTCCTTCAAAGTGCATACCTCGGGTGATCACCAATGCCACCTATATATTAACTGAATTTTCACAAACAGATTAGAAAAAAGAAATGGCCAGTCCTAATCTTCTAGAAACAGTGGTTTCTAAATTGTCTTGACCATGTATCATATAAGTAAAATATTGATGGTGTGCATTTCTAAAATGGTTTACCTATAAAATATAAGAATGTACTGATGTACAACTGTAAAACATTCAATAGCATAAAATTTTTAAAAGAGTGAAATTTAAAAAAATGCAAACATCTATTATTTTCTTTCTGCAACACAAATAGATTGTGTTGTGTACCTTCTGAGCTATATACATCCCATTCTGGAGACCACCAACTAGAATTATCACAGACAAGGGAAGGCAACTATATAAATAATGATTCCACAATACAATATTAGTACTATAATGGATAAATGCACACTCCTATGGAAGGACAGAGAAGGTCAAGGTTCATGCTGCCTAGAAGAGGTAGGGAAACACTGGAACTGAGTTTTTGTGTTTTTTTTAATATCTTTTTATATTTATAGAGAGTAATTGTTTTATCTTCAGTGCATATTTATTTCTATTTTACTTTTGACAGATAGAGAGAGAGACAGAGACAGAGACAG
>PVKE010051573.1:0-10594 GCA_004027555.1 Craseonycteris thonglongyai | reverse complement strand
TATGTTGGTCTTTTAAAGCATCTATTTATATGCATTTATTCTATTTTTATTCTCTTGTATCTATTGTTTTATCAGGCAGTTTCAATATTCTGGTACTACATATCCTTTTTCCCCTTACTCAGGCACTGTAGTCTGTAATAATAGCAATAAAGGCAGTTCATTCTGACAAATGTGTGTCAAAAAAAGCCTGCTGTGACTTTGAAATATTGAAAGTGACTGATAACATAATGTGTGAAGCAGAATAAATGCATACAAATGGAAATTTTAGCTGAGCAGTCAAAGAATGAACTAAATACAGCGTCAGAACTCGGCCCTGAAAGCTCTGGGTGCCAATGGTTACAATAGCAAATGACTAAATGCACTTTGCAAAATGTTTTATGAATAAAGCAGGGGCCAGAGCTTTATCATTTTTCTTTGTCCTCTCACTTCTGTAGGAAGCAAAATGAAGTGCTGTTCCCTTAAAAACTTTCTGGTTTGGGAAGTCACACAGTATTTTAGAAGATAAAGACACTGAGGGCAGTTGGGAAATACGATGAGAGAGAGGACATGTTCACTAACCGTATAATATAAAAATGTTGGCTATTGGACAGATAGGTATTTGAGCTATAATAAATCCAGTTATTAAGAATTATCCAGGAATTATTAGAATAGACCTTGACTGACAATTTGCTAAAACTTACCCCTTTTTTTTGAAAAGCTTACTGACATTACAAAATGGAGTACTTTGAACAAAGAGATGACAAAAGTTAAATCCTTCTACTATTTGAACATTACATAGATGGAAAATAAAACTTTTGCTTCTGTGAAACACATTGGCTTTACGTATTTCTTGCTAACTCCTGCTTCCTTATATATAGAGCTCTAATAAAATCAGACATATTAACTTAATGTTAAGTTTCAGCTGAGATTGAATGCCCATCCAAGAGAGGAACCATATTCTTTTGCACTAAAATTAGGGTGTTTAGAAAGAGAGATTGGCTAAGCAGTCGAACTAGAAAGGGGAGAAACAATCTCTCTGTGTTTACCTCCATTTTACATTCTCCCTCCACTCTCTTCCTCTTCCACTTCATTTTCTTAGGTACCTATAGTTATAGAAGCCAGTTTATTCTTCCACAGGGATGTCAAGGCTGAAGGTACAAGGTAAGAGGGTTTGTGAGTATTTTGTTGGCGATCTTCACACATATAAAATAGAACCTTTCTGGGCAGTGTTATAAATATAGGTATTATAGAATATGCCTCAATCCATGTTCTTTTTAGACATGTGAAAGACTAGCGTTTTCTTGTTTTAGAGTTCAAGAGTACAAGCCTGAGATACATTGCTGTTGGCAGGTGCCTTAGGAAATGTTGCCAAATATATTAACTAATAAAAATGGAATTTGCTTTCTCTGCCATTATAAATGTGACTACTTTGAGAAGAGTAACCACTGGGTTGGAAATGTGAAAGTATGGGGAAGGCTCAGAGATTGTTCCAACAACTTCATTCTTACCCTTTGTCTTATATCCTTTTTTGTTTGTTTGTTTGTTTGTTTTGTTCCACATTGTTCTTTCATGTTTCAAGTTTATTTTCTCCCCATGTTCACTGTATTTTAGGTTGCTATTGTCTCTCCTCTGAATTATTACAGTAGATTTCTGGTTGATGCTTTAGCTGCTTGAGTCTTGGTCCCAGATAATCAATAATCAACACTCTAGGCAGAGTGGATATTATGAAATGTAACCTTTTGATAGCAAATCTCACTTAGAAACCTCTGATGGTATCCTGTCACCCTCAGGGTCAAGTCTGAATTCTTGGACCAGGCGTGTCAGGCTCTGGTGAAGGAGGCCAGGGTTCTCTCGTGGGTCCCTGTACACTGGCAGAGGCTCATTTGCTGCTGCTCCCTGTTTCCTACTTGAGTCCACATGGTGCTTCTTCCTCTTGTTCCTTCTGTTTACAATATACTTTATCAACTATATTAGTCTGCTAGGGCTGCCATAATAAAGTACAACAGACTGGGTGGCTCAAATAACAATTTATTTTCTTATAGTTCTGGAGGCTAGAAGTTCTAGATAAAGATGTCAGCAGGGTTGGTTTCTTCTGATGCCTCTTTCCTTGACTTGTGCATGACCATCTTCTTTCTTCCTGTGTGTATGTCCCAATTTAGTCCTCTCATAAGGACATTAGTAATATTTGATTAAGGCCCACCCTAATGACCTCATTTTAACTTAATTAGCTCTTTCAAGATACTACTTCCAAATATAGTCACATTCTAAAGCACAATGGGTTGGGACTTCAACATATGAATTTGGGGGGCTACAATTCAGTCTGTAATGTCATCCAATTCCAATTGCTCTCTAAACTGTCTGTACAGTTCAATTTCACTAGGAAGACTTCCTGATATTTTTTACTTGACTTCTATACCAATTCCCAGAATATATATCACACTGAACAATTTTATGTTCTGGAGAGTAAGCAGCGTGGGGGCTGGGATTGTGTGTAGTTCACAGATGTAAAGTCACTGCCTAGCATAGTGTCTGACACATAGTAGGAGGTTAATCAGTCCTTGTGGAATGAGATGAAGCATTTCTAGTTTGTTTTTCCCTCTTTATATCAATTTACCCTCACTTGAAACATGTTAAGCATATCATATAAGGCTTATTCTACTGGTTCTCATAAAGAATTTCCTTTTAGATTGACTAAAAAATTTTGTACTGCATTTTAAACTTATTTTTCATCTTAGCCTTGTAGTGTGACTGCATCAAAATAGGCATACAAATGGGAATACTGAGGTTATACAAGGTCCCACGTTACATGCTCTGCCTAACAGCAGTTGCATGGATTTCCAAGAGTAAAATTATAGAAGAAAGGAAAGCTTAAAAATTTAAAAATGCTTTTTACCAGGTGTTCCATTGTGGAATCTATCTGTTGTGTACAGTATAAGCTCCACCAAGTGATTGAATCATTTTGGAACTCTTCCTGTGTAATTTCACAGTTCTAAATTTTAAATCTTGTGTTATCAAAAGAATGACTTTCTTATGCTGCCTGCAAAACTGGTGGTGTACAGAGGTCACTTTTGCTGAAGAAGAAGAAGAGGAACATCTTAACCTGTGGAAACACATAAATTGGTTATCTACTGTCAGGGTTAAGATGGATGTTAAATGTTGGCAAAGGACGTGAGAAACTCTGAAGGTAGTTATGTAATGGCTCCTTATTTAAATCTTTCTTAAAGGGATTTCCCCACCATCTTTTGTTAGATTATGCAGAATCTGTATTCTAAAGGTAGCCAATTTTCAGAGAAATTATTTTACAGATGGTGGTCACAATAGCTATTTGAGACCTCAAATGGTCACCTTCACATCTGAATAAGACAGAGTCTAATCATTTTATATTTAGTAAGCTGGACCTACAAGGCTTTGTTTCAGAATGAATTTTTTTTTTTCAGTTTGTATATAAAAGGTTTCAAGGGACAACTGCCTTTAAAGCTTTCAGTTTGTGACTCTTTTTATTTTAATCAATGACAACACAGAAAAGCTTTGCTTGAAGCCCTTTAAAAAGCTTCTCTTTGAACAGGATACGTTTCTCATTTATTTTTTACACTTTCCTACATGCATTGAAGGTCAAAAATGTTCTTTGCTTTAAAGTAGGACAGAATTTTGCATAAACCATCCCAAAAGATTTTCTTTTTAAATACAAGGGGTGTGAAAGTAGAGTCAGCAGCCTCACTTACAAAACTCCAGGTTTCACGCACTATACTAACCACTGAGTTGCTTAAAGAAAAAAAAAGTAAGACAGAAGGTCTGGTACAACAAATTGCTTACACATGTATTATGTTATTCGTCCCTTCTCATCTCCACCCCTTCATGGTAATTTTGAGTAAAAAATATGAAATTTCAAAACTTTCAGATTTCAGGAAAAAAAAAAAACCACTTAGGAGATTTTACCAAAGTTGCTTAATATTAATTTTGTTAGGTAAGAAAATTAAAAAAAATCTGTGCTAATTTTCTAATCTAAATCAAATGACATTTAGTTCCCCAAATATAAAGGTCAGAGTGGAAATAAATAAAATAGTCTAAAAAATATACAAAAGATAAATGAATAAGAGCTGCTTCTCTGAGAAAATAAACACAATTAATAAACCTTTAGCCACATGAAAGAGAGAGAAAGAGAGAGAGAGAAAACCCAAATGAATAAAATAAGAAATGAGGGAAAGCTGGAATGCCTCAGCAGGTTAAGTGCTCGCTTTGAAGCCCTGGGGACCGAGGATCGAATCCTGGCCCCGGCCCATGCAGACCCACATGCCGAACTGGGGTGTGCCCCCAGTTCAGTTCTTGCTGGGACCTATGTGAGAGGCTCCTGGCCCAGTTCCTGCCCTGTGCAGCCCTGTGGCCACCTGTGGAATAAAACTATATGGAAAACTAATGTCAACTATGGAGACTGCTCTGGGCCCTCCGCCTTCTCTCTGTCTCTCTCTGTCTCTATTTCTCTCTGTCAAAAATCAATAAAATAAATTAAAAAAAAAAAAGAAATGAAAGAGAAATCACAATTGATACCACAAAAAAATACAAAGAATCATTTAAAAAAAAAAGCTATGAACAATTATATGTCTACAAATTTAACAATCTGGAAGAAGTAGATAAGTTTGTAGAAGCATAAAATCTCCTAGGACTGAATCAAGAAGAAACAAAATTTGAATCAACCAATTACTACTAATGAATTCAAATGAGTAATTAGAATAATCCCAATAAACAAACGTCCTTGACTGGATGGCTTCACAGGTGAATTTTACCAGACATTCAAAGATAAATAAACACCCATCCTGCTCAAACTATTCCCAAAAATTCCATAGGAAGGAAAGCTCCAAAGCTCATTTTATGAGGCCACCATTAACCTAATTCCCAAACCACACAAAGATATTAAAAAAAAAAGTATAGGCCAAAATGCCTGCTGATATAAATGCAAAAATCTTCAACAAACTATTAGCAACCTAAATTCAACAATACATTAAAAAGATCATATATGATAATCAAGTTGGATTCATTCCTGAGATGCAAGCAGGCTGAAAAAAATCAAGAACCATATGACTTCATTTATTGGTGGAATATAAAACTGAAAGTAACAAAGAAATAAAAACTCATGGACACAGTCAATAGTTGAGTGGTTACCTCAAGGTACAGAGGAAGGTGGGTGGGAGAGTAGGGTGGGGAGGACGAAGGGAGCATCAAATATATGGTGATGAAAAGAGAACTGACTCTGGGTGGTGAGCACATAATACAATATATAGACGATGTAATGTAGAATTATACACCTGGAACCTATGTAATTTTTACCAACCAATGCACCCCAATAAATTTAACAAATAAAAATAAGTAAATTAAAAAATGCATACAATTCAACATCAAACAAACAAACAAACAAACAAACAAACAAAAAACCAAAAGAAATGAAAGTATCCAATTAAAAAATGGGCAGAAGACCTGAATAGACATTTCTGCAAATAGGACATACACATGGCCTATAGACATATAAAAAGATGCTCAATGCCACTAACAATCAGAAAAATGCAAATTAAAATCACAATGAGATATCATCTCACACCTGTCAGAACGGCTGTCAGCAATAAATCAATAAACAAGTGTTGGAAAGCCGGGATTGCTCAGCAGGTTAAGCACTCACTTTGCAGCCCTGGGGACTGAGGATCATCTTCCAGTCCCAGCCTGTGCAGACTCATATGCTGAACTGTGGTGTGCTTCCCATGAGGGAGGCTCCCAGTCCAGTTCCTGCCCTGCGTGGCCCTTCTCCCACCTGTGTGGAACAAAACTATTTTGAAAACTGATGATGCACAACTATGGAGACTGTTCTGGGCCTTCCCCCTTCTCTCTGTCTCTCTCTCTGTCTCTGTCTCCCTGTCTCTGTCAATAACAATAAAATAAATCTTTAAAAAAGTTTTGGAGAGGATTCACAGAGAGGGAACCCACATGGACTGTTGGGTGGGATTGCAAACTAATGCAGTCACTTAAAAAAAAGTTATGGGGGTTCCTAAATAAATTAAAAATAGAACTACTTTATAATTCAGCAATTCCACTTCTGGGTGTTTATCTGAAGAAATAAAAAACAGTACATCAAAAACATATATGTGCTCCTATGTTCATTGAAGCACTATTTATAATAGCCAAGATATAGAACAAACCTGAGTGCCCATCAATATATTGGATCAAGCAGAGGTAGTACGTATATACAAGACTAATTCAGACATAAAAACGAATGACATCCTACCATTTGTGACAACATTGGTGAACCTAGAGCACATTTTGTTAAGTGAAATAAGTCATATAGAAAAAGACAAATTCCATATGATCTCACTTATATGTGGGAGTCTAAAGAACAAAATAAGTGAAGAAACAAAACAGAAACAGATTCACAGATTCAGAAGGGTGAGGATTGGGTGTTGGGTGAAAACGGTAAAGGAATTAAGAAATATAAATTGGTAGTTACAAAACAGTCATGGGGACGTAAAGTATGGCATGGAGAATATAGTCAATAACATTGCAACAACTATGCATAGTGTCAAGTGGGTACTAGACTAATCAGGGGGATCACTGCATAAATTATATAAATGTCTAACCAGCATGCTGTAGAGTTGAAATTAATAAAAAATAATATTAAATGTCAACTGTAACTGAAAAAAATAAATAATTGAAAAAAGAGGAATATAATCTCAGAACAAAAAAACAGTTCTCTAAATTGAATTCATTGAGTGAACATCTGACCACATTGTATGTATGTATGTATGCACGTATGTATGTATGCATGTATTTCACTTCACAACGAGCTGGTGAACATCAACTTAGAAGTGTTGTCTTCTGTGGAAAGGCATTGGAAGTTGGCAGTAAAAGTGACTGATTTCACCTTATGGGCCAGATATTTAAACTGAGGTGAAAGATGAGTAGGAGTAAACCAGAAGACATGTGAGTGAAAGAATGAAGGCCTTGAGGCAGAATTGGACACCAGGAGAAGGCTGGTGCCTTGGAATGCTGTTAGTGAGTGAGGAGGCTAACTAAATAGAACCCTTTAAAATCCTTTTTATTTCCTCTGTTTCTCTCTCTCTCTCTCTTCCTTTTTTTGTTTTCATAGTGCCTGATTCAAAGCTTACATTTCATCTTAAGCTTTTGGAGCTGGATTAGGATTTTAGTTATTAGTTTATAATAGTAGATGGAAGTACACTTTACTGACTGTAGGAAAATTTGCAATTTTCTGTAATTTAAACTCTTCCAGATGTAACTATATGACTATAACCCATTTGGCTCTCCTTATAGGAACTTTGCTTCCTCACAGTGACCTGAATAAAGATTGCTGTGAAACAGACGACAATTTATCACTCTTTTAGTTTCAAGAGTCTATGGTTCTGTGACTTTATGTAAACAAGGGACCTACAGACTTTATGATGTGATGCAGGGGAGACAACATTAGGACTATAGCCTTGGGGATATAATAAGAAACCTGTTTCTTTCTTTAAGCAAAAAACAAAATAACAACAAAAAATAAAAAAACAAATTTTATTTTATTGGTGAATTTTCATCACCCTCCATGGAAACCAGATACGATTTAGTGACTGTAAGAGACAAAGTTTTTACCTTCAAGGAATTATTTTACTAATTAAAGAAAGTAAATATTATACTTTACTGAAATGAGGATAATGGTTAAGTAGGAGGTAAGCTTATGTGAAAATCTGGAGGATTTTATCCAATTTACCAGTTAATATCATTTTGTTAAGTCCCTGTAAGCAAATAAGTAGAGATACTACATGAAGTTATAAAGAAACCAGCTGATTAATATTGATTCTATAGAGTCAAAAAGAATAAGAACCACCACAAAAGAATTTGAAAAATAGTGTGACGTGATTAATATAGCAGTTTGGAAAAAGGTCATGGTTGATGAGGTAGAAGAAATTAAACAAGTGGAATTGAGAAAAGGTGCAAAAAGACATCATAACTTTAACTGCTCAGCCCACTATATAACTTAGGTTTAAAGATTCAGTATCAAAGTATTTCCCCTTTATGCTCTGTAAACCTTACTTTCTTAATATATAAAACAGGTACAATAATCCTTCCCTCAATGATATTTTATAAGAATTAAATGAGATAGTATAGAGTGAGAGTAATCTGTACAAGATTGACTATGAAGATCAAAATATTCTTTTAAAAGGGGGGAAGAGGGTAAAGAAAGCAGGAAAAAAGACGCAAGAGAGTGAGAATAGTAAATACCAAGGAAGTCAAAGACTGTATTAGAGCAGCAGTTCTCACAATGTGGACTTTAAATTAGCAGCATCAACTTTACCTGGAACTTGTTAGAAATGCCAAGTAGGCATACCTACTGAATTAGAAACTCTGGGCCCGGGGCCCAGAAAGTTGTGTTTTAATAAGATCAGTGGTGAATTCCAATAATTGGTAAAGTTTGAGGACCTCTTTGTTAGAGTCAAACACAGGCACAGCTGAAGCTATCTAGAGCAGCAGTTCACATAATCATGTAAGAATTCACTATTAAGCACCACCTCTGTTACAAGGATTGCTTTAGATCCTGAGGATACAAAGATTGCATAATCAATCTATAATTATGTCATTACTTTTATGCACTTTCCCTCTTTTCTCTGCTTTCCTCACCTGTCCCATACACACCATTTGCCAGCCCTATCAGTTTTATAGCTATGATAGACTGTAATCTCTCACTTTTTTTCCATCTCAATGATTTCACCCTAGGCCAAGCCACCATTATCTCTCCCTTGGACGACTGCACTGACTTCCTAACTTATCTTTCTACATTCACTCTTGCTCACTGCCTCTACTGTCCTCCTTCCTTCTTACTATGCTTCTTTCTCTACTTTAATAGCCAGAGGTGATGAATATTTCTTTTTTCAAAATGCCCAATGGCATGCCTTTGTTATTAGAAAAATATCTGTAGTCTTTACTATATTTTTCAAGATTCTACAATATACCTGGGCCCAACTAACTCTTTAATTTCCTTTCATACTACTCTTTTTAGGGTTGATTTTCATGCTTCTCTCAGGGTTTGTTTTCTCTGAGCTACAATGGAGTCCCTGCCATTTTTAAAGTCATCTGTTTTGTTCCACAGAGGTGGGCGGGGGCAGCACAGGGTGGAAACTGGGCTAAAGGACTCCCACATGGGAGGTACGCTCCCTCAAGCCAGGGGCAGAACTGGGGGCCTCCCGCATGGGAAGCACAGTCCAGTTCAGCATGTGGTTCTGCATGAGCGGGGGCCAGGATTTGATCCTTTGTCCCTGGGGCTGCAAAGTAAGCACTTAACCCACTGAGCCATCCCAGCTTCCCCATCATCAACAAAGTCTGTGGTGATCCACTTCCACACTGAACCATCTTATTCTCTGTCCCAGTTATATTTTCTTAACAGTATGTTTTCCAATATGAAAATGATCCTATTTATTTGTTTTCTTATTTATTTATGGTTCTTTCTCTAACTATCCAGCCTAATGTAAGCTCAAGGAAACGCATGTTCAGTATTTTATCTCTAGAAAAACAATATAGTGTCAAGCATGAAGTAGTTGCTCAACAAATATTTGTTGATCAACTGGAAAAAAACATGTAAATTATTCTCTAGTAAGTTGCTTCCCTTAGTAATTTGTGATTACAAATGAGAATAGAATTGTCTATTTTCCTTTCAAACATCACTTAAAAATTTATTGAATACCTACTAGGTAGATAATAACTATTATGGAAAATAGACAAGAAGAGATAAGAGGCTTTGCAATCCTTTGTAAGCTAAGAATTTAAAACATATTTGTGATGCTAAGGTATGAACACAACAAATGATTAATTAACAAAAAAAGTAACATGTGTGGTGTAAAGAAGATGAAATACAGAAACTCAACGAAGGGTCTAATGAGCAGAGTGTGCTAAGGAAGATTTATGCTGAGGGAGGGTCATGAGCTGGAACCTACAGAATGCATATAATTTGAATAGGTTTGGAAAGAAAGGAATAATTGTGTTCCCAGACACAGGGAGCTAAGAAACCCAAGTACATTAGTGACTGTAAAATGCAAAGGTGAGGAAAACAGAAAAGGGATATTTGAAAACAAGTTTTTTTTCTTCAACCTTTTTCTCTTTACCTCTATGCCCTTTTAATGGGTTGTGTTTCTGGCTTTCATGATCTTAATGGGGGGGTCTTTCCAAGTCTATATCCAGCATTCCAACCTCTTTCTCAAGTGCCCACCCTGCACTGTCAGCTCTCTGTTATAGTTTCTACATTTCCCTATACGAATGCATCATTCTCCAGTGCCTGAAACTCAGTGTGTCTTGATGAAAATGAGAACTTTCATTCTCAAACCTTTTTCCTCTCCTGGCTCCTTTTCTGCCAGTGACACACATCCCCATCACCCACATAACAAGGCTAAGGATATCAAAATCACGTTTGTATTCCCTTTCCCCCATCTCTGTGTCTAGTCTGTGGACATTACCTTTGCAATCTCTCTCTTTTTTCTTTCATTTCCATTGCTTTCATTTTAGTTCAGATTTTTCACTTTATCTAAGTGATTCATTCATTTAGTCATTCAACTAATATTCACCAAAATTTTACTATGTAGTAGGCTCTCTT
>PVKE010051572.1:0-10596 GCA_004027555.1 Craseonycteris thonglongyai | reverse complement strand
AAGAATGACTCTCAGGTTTCTGGCATAAGCAACTCAGTAGATGATAATGCATTTACAAGGATAAGGTTGTCTGAATAGAATCCACTTCCAGAAAAAGTTCACTGGACCTGCTGGTAACGTCAATCAATGGCAATTCTCAGAGAACGTACAAACAAAGCCTACCCATATTGATAGTATTCAAGTTAGTATTGGGAAGGGAATTTTTACTTTTATCATTTAGAATAAGTAATACCATAATACCAAATTTATATAATATTAACACTTAATATTTAACCTTTGATATTTATTTAAATACTTGGTAAATATTTCTATTGTTCATCTAAAATCTAATTGAATCTCAAATTGGAATAAGATTTACAAATAAAACAGTATTGTGAACTCTATTATGTGTGTAATTGTGTGAACAATTTCCAAAAACTGTTTTACCTTTTCATAAACCTATACAATATATAGTACTAACCAGGCATGGATATGATAAAATGTCAATAAGTTATAAAGGTCTCTATATATTTTTCCTGCAATTGTATACTATTTCTGTATACTTGAGATGGTTTTATTCACTATCATAAATATGCAATCTCTTGTGATAAGGGAAGTTAGACATTCAAGTAGCATACTAAAATTGGCTTTCATGAGTTCCTATAGGCGGCTGTTATTTGAAATGACTTAAAGCCATGTTAGCAAATACTTTGTGTGACACATTTCCAGAGTGAAGTCTGCTAGGAATACATAAAATTTGAGTTAAATATTTGTGCAATAATAAAAACATGGTGATATATAAATCAATTTAATACTTGATTTTAAATCAAATTTTATGAACCTGTCTTAAATCCAGGCAATAAATAATAATTTTTTGGGGGAAGCCGGGATGGCTCAGTGGGTTAAGTGCTCACTTTGTAGCCCTGGGGACCGAGGATCGAATCCCAGATCCTGGCCCCTGTGGACCCATATGCTGAACTGGGGAGTGCCCCCAGTTCGGTTCTCACCGGGGTGAGACCCCAGCCCAATTCCTGCCCTGTGCAGCCCTGTTTCCACCTGTGGAACAAAATTATGTGGAAAAACCAATGATGTTCAACTATGGAGACTGTTCTGGGCCCTCCCCCATCTCTCTATTTCTATCACTGTATCTCTCTCTCTTTTTCTCTCTGTCAATAACAATAAAAATAAATATTTAAAAAAAATTATTTTTTTTTAAAGCTAACTGTTGTGATCTCATTTCATTACTTTTAAATAATACACACTTCCTTCACTAACAGGTTTGGTTAGATGTAAAATAGTCATCCCTTTGTCCCTGTCCTGGTGGCCTCCTGCCTCTCACAGCTAGTGCCAGTAGGGTTCCTACCTAGACAGTGAGCCCTACTGGACCTACTGTGGAAAAGTCCTGTCCCTGGTCCTGTAAGCCATACTGGGACAACTTCTCAGGCGGCCCAACTTCAAATCAAATATTGCAAATCCACTTTGATTTGGGTTCCAGTTTTAGTGACTGGGTTACTCTGGTAGGATTGCCTCCAGGCAGGCTTCTTTGTGAATATCCTTCTACCTTGTTAACCTGCCTTGTTCATCAAAGACACCTAAGATATCTGAGAATGAGTCCTCCAGCAGCTAGAGACTCCTTGGTGAATCCATCTGAGGCTGGCTGAATTCCCTGACCATATATACTTGCCTCTCTGAATCTAGGCAGGCTATCTGCTTTCACAGTCTGAACTGCCCAAACCTATTAGCCTTCTGAGTCACCACCCACAGGCACAACTGTTATATCCCACTCTGTATCTGTGGCTTCTGTGACCAGTCTTCTTAAAGGAACATCCTGAATTACCTTCCATACCCCCTTCTGGTTCAGGGACACAACCCTCTTGACACTGGTGCTGAACTCCATACTAACCTACCCCACAAAGCTGTCCTTTTCAGGTGTATAAAATGGGCACCTATCAAATTTTTTAAAAAATCACAAAAAGTGAGAAATGTTATCTGGAATATGCTCCATTTCTTATATGTTCCATTTTTGTATTTCTTAGCTAACTTAAACAGGGCTAAATTTAAATTGATGCTGGGAAATTGACACGCCATCACTTTTCTCTGCTCCTTTCATCAAACTCTTAAGAGTTCAGCCATCACAAAGTCCTAAGAGAAGAGCCTAATAAGTTACCTAACCCACTTCATTTTAGCAGCACAGGGGGCTTGATCCAGTAAATTAAGGTCAGGTATGCTTCCAGAACTTCACTGTGAGGTCTCCAATCCATCACTCTCCACAAAGACAAAAGACTCCCCAGGTATAATGACAGTTGGCATTCTGGTAGGCTAGTATTTTGCATGCTTTCAAAGTAACATGTAACAAATATTTCTTGAGTTACTTAAGGATGAGGCTCAGGGTTCTTCTGTTAGGAGAATAGTAGATGATAGTTAGGTGTGGCCCATAGAATCCTCTAGCTGTGTGGCTAATTCAACTCCGTCCCCAAACTTGAATGCCCATTCTATATAATAAACATTAGTTGTCTATTTAAGAATTAACTCCAATTGTTAAATAAAGCTCAAATCCTAGGCACAGATACATAACTGGATCTCCTTAATTCTTATAACTTGTGCTTAGAAGATCTTATTAGATATCCTGTCTAGCATCCAGTTCTGAAATGTTGTTTAGAGAAAAGAAGAATATTCTGCAAATAAAAGATACTCATTAAGTATAATAAGATAGATTACAGGAAGCATGCTCTTTCACTCTCAGTTTTTTATCAATTTGCTAAGAGACATGAGAAATTTTTACCTAATTGCATTGATTGTACATCACACAATCATTTCAATCTCCCTCCTAGTGGTTGTGAGGTTATCAATGAGAGGAGGCTTAGAAACTTTAAAATACTGCAAAATACAAAGTTGTACCCTTATTTAAAATTTGTTGCTGTTACTATTAGTAGTAGTATATATGTCTATTTTGAAGTACATAAAAGGGCTTTAAAACCTGAACTAAGTTTTCAAATAATTGTGTCATCAGGTTACTATGGCCTCACATTCATAAATGAATGAATGATTCTCATCAAGACTGAATTATCTTCATAAACATTTTATCTAATCCCAACAATCAGATTACACTTTCCTGGAGAACAACTTTCTTTGCCACTCAAATATTATTCAGTGCAATGTGTAAAGAGGTAGTTTCTTTACAGCAGATTTCACCATAGAAACAAACAATGTTTTCTTCTTGATTCCAAAAACCCTGTGGGAGTTCTCAACTACATAACTATGTATGGTCTCTATTACTTTAAGAAAAATCAATTAATCTTTCCTGCTATCCAGGGTTTCTTGGTCAACTAAATAAAATTAGCTAGATACTCCTAAGCTAAACAAGAAAATCATCCCCAAACACAGAGTATATAGTTCAGCCTAACGGGCAGATAAAATAGAGAAAAAAAAGGAAAGAGGTAAAATATCTTGCATCTTTTTGTAAATTCCTGGATTTAAAATGGCATTTTTTCATGAGATAATTTGCTATGCATAGCCTCGTAGTCAGGCGTGTTTTTTACCAGGTCCTAGAGACTGGGAATGCAATTTCAAGAAGGTATTCACATTTTGACAAAATTCCATTACAATAAAGCAATTTGGCTGTTCCCAAGAGTTCATGATAAAGCGATCTTACGAGTAATACATTTCAGAATTTGTCAGTATCAATAGACTTTATTCTCCAGTGCCTAAGTCATTCCCTGGAAATAAACTAGATGTTTAGGGAGGATCATTAACTCTTTCTGATCACTAGGTCCTTTCTCAGACTATTCATTTCACTAAATAAAATTGTTAAAGCAATATAACAGCCTTGATGCAGGAACTATAGTTAAGAAAGCCAGAACACAAATCCATCAGGAGAGTTATACATAAAATTACTCCCTTAAAAGGCAATAGAAAATAGACCAATATATAATTTAAGGCAGAAAATACTGTGTCCACTTATTTCACATTTCTTTTTTTTCTTAGAACATAGAAACCAAAATACTATTTGAGCAGTGAGGTGAATGGCATAATTTTATAATAATTGATTTCACCAGGTATATAGGCATCCTGAGGAAAAGAGATGAGTTTAAATACCGACTTGTGCTATACAAAAATTCTTTCATATACAGGATAAATGCATTTATCAAGAATGACCAGTAATAATTCAGGGTACTGCAATAATGCACTCAAGCTCAAATGGTCAGGCTATAACAACTTGGTCTCTAAAAAATTAAAACATTAGTTTAAATGTTGTACAATGCTCAGCAAGAGAGTAAAAAACATAATTTTTATAATTTATACTAAAAAAATCTTTTTAGGGTAAAAAAAACTGGTACTGTTAAAATTATTGTCACAAAACCAATTCCTATATAATGTGATAGACGAAATATGATTGTAAATAAGTCTCATCCTATAAAGAACAATGCCTTGTTTTTGCTTTTGTCATTATTAAAATTTAGACATGTCTAATAATCCAAAATAAATACATACAATTGAGTCTATCCTAAATAGAAGTAAAATTCCTATTATGAAACTTCTTTTTTCTAAAAGCAGAAGCAGCTATTTAACAGATGCATGTCTTCAAGCAAACTGTCAAATTAGGCCCTAAATAATTAATCTCTGAAACCAGCAGGCTTTCAATCTCAGAGCAGCAATCTCAAAGACAGGACTTAACATGTAATTACATGGGACATTACAATGTATTTATGAGGTCATTTGTTACAATGTACAGTAATTACAGAGTACTTACATAGCTATTTATGTCTCATAAAATGAAGTGAGACTAAATATTTTAATTGTGTTGGAGAAATAAGGGAAAATATTTGAGTTCCAAATGCCAGGTGAGATTAGAGGTCAGATTCACATAACTCATATTAACAGCTGGCTGCTTCGAGAATTTCAAGTGATTTGTAGTGCTCTCTTTTTGGAAATGAAGGTTTGAGAAATATTCTTTCCAAGAAAGAAGTAACTAGAATTGTTCTCAAATGCTTCCTTCCTTCCTTCCCTCCCTCCCCCCCTTCCTTCTTTCTTTTCTCTCCTCTCCTCTCTTCTCCTCTCTTTCCTTCCTCCGTCCCTCTCTCCCTCCCTCCCTCCCTCCCTCCCTCTCTTCCTTCCTTCCTTCCTCTTTCTATTGTTTGAGAGAAGATGAGAGAGAGAGAAGGGGGGAGAACCCAAAGTAGTCCAGAGTTGTATATCATTAGTTGTGACATGGTTTCCTTCCATACAAGTGGATGCAGGGCCATGAGGGGTGGGAAATGAACCAGGGTCTTCCCCCATGGGCTGCCAGAACCTTCGCCATCAGGATCGGCAGTTACCAGTCACACTGCTGTTCAGCATATGGGTTTTCTCTGGCCATGGCCAGGTTTTGATCCCTGGACCTTGTAGTCACAAGGCAAGTGCTCACCTGCTAAGCAATCCCTGCATCCTTCAATTTCAATCTTCAAGTAATGTCAGAAGATAGACCAATATTATCATTTATTATTTATTCTTTGCATCTAAATCATAGATGTCCTGGTGTCAGTGGAGTTGTTGGATTAAAAATAATGTCATGTACAATGTTTTTTATCAATGACATTGCATTCAAAGAGAACAATAAAAGAGCAGTCTTTATGTTTTTTGCTACTATCAATAAGGATAAAATTGGTATTTGCTCAAATTTTTGGAGCCCCTCTTCTGGAATACACAACCTAAATTCATTGTCACTGTCTATAAAAAAGGACTCACTGAGTAAAACTTTCAAATTTATGTTCATTTTTCCAAGTTTCTTCTTTTTATCCTAGTCTATAATTGAAAATTCTTACATAGTCTTAATATGTGAGTTATGGCAGTGACAGCAGAGGTTTTTGTGTTTGTTTCTTTGAAATTATCATTGACATACCAATATTCAAATCAGCTCAGTGGTCTCATAATTACATTGTCAATTTTTAAAACTGTTTGGATTGTTAATGATATATTCTCTCCAAATTAGTGCCCAAAGCAAATCTTGCTATTATTTCCATGCAATGCTTTATTAACTTATTCACTAAACTTCCTGAATGCCTGCCTCACTGTTCTAAGCACAGTGCTGTAACAGGCATATTCTCCAGGATACCTTCCTTGAAGAATGTGGTCTTTTCCAATGACACACCCTACAATGCTGCTGATAGATTGGTTTTACTAAACTTATTAAGCTAAGTAGACACCCCTTACTATGGTCTCCTTTTGGGAGGATAAATTATGGCTTTTTATTCAGAGTTTATGCCTTTCAACTAAGATAGTCAATATGTGATGAATAATGAAATGCAAATAATATAAAGCAACCTTTGCTTATTCTGGCTAAGCTGCCTCCCGTTCATGTGATTCAATGATTAGAAAGTACAAAATAATATTTAGTTATGATGGTATAGATAGACAAAATATTCCTTTGTAAGCTTCAGCCTGTCCTGTGAATTTCAACAATCATTTTTCACAGAAAGTAAATGTCAAATCTTTTTTTGTCATGCAGATATTCTAACCACCAAATTGCTATAAATATGTGAACTAATTAATTCCTGTAAAGGCTGATCAGTAGGTTGACAGTGATACTGACTGCAGCCTCCTGGCAAAACAGGGATTCTCTCAGTGTTTAATGACTCTTACATTCCTATATAATGGGCCCTGAATTTGCCCAATCCAGATACTCAGGGCCCACAGAACCATCCGCAGAATGTTGCTGGTTAATATGCAAATAAACCAATTAAAATTCATAGACTCATTCAACAGTCAGTCAGGGCAATTCTGATCAACCTTACCAATGTTATTTATACATGCAAAGAGCGGAGGTCCATTTCCCACTAAAGGTCAGAAAAGCAACTCAGATAGTATGTGGGAGTATATTTTCTATAACTCATTCCAATTTAAAAACAGTAAGAGTTAGTTTACTTTCGAAAAGAAATTATAGGCCACTATCAATACTTCAGTGTTTCAATTAGATATGCAATCATTATGTGTCTAATTGATTAACAATTAGCACCTGTAGTTGGCTATAATTTTAATTACAGATTACATTATGGCTGATTACTTAAAATGATATCTAAATGAGCATTACTGGATTATAAAGAAAAGAAAAAAATCCAAAATAATTAGTCTATTAAAATTGAGATTAAAAACAATTCAATGAAATATTTTAAATTTTAAATAATATTATGTTAAGCAATGTTAATGGATTTTTCCTTAAATTGTACAACATGGAGAGAAGTTGACCCATGATCATTTTAATGTTACTAATTTGCCATTTCCTGGAAAATGTGGAAGTAGTTCAGAAGATACCACTGTCCATCAGAACAACAGGCAGGAGAAAGAATATTTCAGGTAACAATAGCATTGTAATTCTAATCATCTGTATTAAATATTCTTGGTTTAGAAATGGAAGAGTTTGTTAATCTTTTATCACAAATGTGATAGACTAATCAATAGTCATCTTCAAAAGAGATTCTGGGGAAGCTGGGATGGCTCAGTGGGTTAAGCACTCACTTTGCAGCCCCAGGGACCGAGGATCGAATCCCGGTCCCGGCCCGAGTGGACCCATATGCTGAACTGGGGAGTGCCCCCAGTTCAGTTCTCACCAGGGTGAGACCCTGGCCCATTTCCTGCCCTGTGCAGTCCCATGCTCACCTGTGGAATAAAACTGTGTGGAAAAACCAATGATGTACAACTATGGAGACTGTTCTGGGCCCTCCCCCTTCTCTCTGTCTCTGTATCTCTATCTCTCTCTTTGTCAAAAACAATAAAAATAAATCCTAAAAAAAAAAGATTCTGGATAGTTCTATTTAGGCACAATGAGAAGTTAAACAATCGTCTCAAACAGTTTTTTGAACAAGAGAAAGTCAATTTTTATTAAAATACATTAATACTAGGCCACAGTAGCAAAATATTGTGGTGTACAAACTACTATGTTTTCATTTTGTTATTCTGAGAGAAGTTTTGGAGTAAACAAGGCACTGGTATTAGAACCAATAACTCTTCCATATTTAAAAATATTCTACACAGTTTAATACTATTACAACATCATTTTTGAGGATTTAGAACCTCAAAAAAATTGATGGAGGTATGAACTGCAGTAACTTTCTTATAATCTTTTTGATATAAATAAAATACTTGTACAAATGACTTAAAGTACTTAGAGAGTTTGAGATTTCTTTCTTGAAATTTGTCATTATTAGAATAGTATGAAATACCACTTCGTAATCACTAAGATGGCTATTATCAAACGGATAGATTATAACAATATTGGTGAAGATGTGGATAAATTAGAACCTTCACACACTGCTGGTGGGAATGTCAACTGGTGTAGCTGCTTTGAAAAATAGTCTGTCAGTTCCTCAAAAGACTAAACTTTTATTTAAATAAGACCCAGAAATTCCTTCCTAGATTTTTTCCAAGAGAATGAAAAACGTATGTCCATACAAAATCTCATACACAAATTTTCACAATGCCATTATTCATAATAGCAAAAACATTGGAAACAACCCAAATGTCCATCATCTGATGGATGGGTAAATAAAATGTGGCACACTCATACAATGAAATATTATTTGACCATAAAAAAGAAACTAGGTATGACATTTATATATCAATATATGCTATAACATGGATGAGCTGTGAAAACATTATGCAGGGGGGATGGAAGTGGGGGAGTAGAGAGGGGGCATCAAATATAGGGTGATAGAAAGAGAATTGACTCTGAGTGATGAGCACATGATGCAATCATACATGATGTAATGTAGAATTGTACACCTGGAAACAATGTAATTGTTATCAACCAATGTCATCCCAATAAGTTTAACAATTAAAAAAATTATGTTAATTAAAAGAAGCCACTCACAAAAGATCACATATTTTATAATTACATTTATATAAAATGTGCAAAATAGGCAAATTTTAGAGAAAGTTGATTAGAGATTGCCTATGGGTGAAGCAGGAAAGCCGTAGTAGGAAACTGCAGGGTGACTTCTAAGGGTTTCAGTAATACTTTTAGGGGTGATAAAATGTTATAAAATCAATTGCAGTGATGGCTGTATAATTTTAAATGGGTGACCTGTAAGGTCATAATAAATAATTGCACCACCAAAATTAGAATAGTATAATGAACCCCACTGTGCCTATCACTTGGCTTCAAATTCTCAATGCATTGGAATTTTTATTACATATATACCTACTAATCCCTCTCAAGTGAAATTTTATTAAAAGAAATCCTGTATATGCTTGTAAATTGGAGAAGCACAAAATATGTGTGGGTCTTGTGTAAGTGGATAGTGTATTCCCGAGACCTGAATACAATCTTTTTTATGACCCATCTCTGGCATGATGCCTTCCACACATGGTATTCACAAATGTTGGTAGATGCCAATGGTGATAGACTGGGCTAAATATGTCATCCAGAAAGAGGCTGTGCATGAAGCAACTGAGTGCCCTTGCACTGCTTCCTGTGGCCACTTTCAGGACATTCATAAATAGAAAGTACCTTACAATTAGGGGCTAAAGTATCTACAAAAAAGCTCAATTGTTTGAGAGCGTTAAAAAAGTCCATGGTAAAATTTGATGAGCCTCCACTCAAACTCTTTCTAGAAACGATTGTTTTATAACTGAATAAGAAGGTAAAACCTGGTTCCAGCCTACATAAGATGTTTTCTTTTTCTTTATTTTATTTTATTTGTGTGGGGGGGGGCAGGGGGGAGAGGCAGGGGTATATAGAGTGGAGGCTGGTGAACTACTGCATTCAAATAAATAGTTAAACTAGGTATGACATTTATAAAAGGTTTCAGAAAAATATTTTACATGCCTATCTATTTGCTTACACCCAAGTAAATGAAGTGGAAAGATATGTAATCTTTGATGAGCTATGTGCTTTTTTCTGATAATGCTTATCCAAGTTCTATTTCCATTTATTTGTTTGATATTTGATTCATGTCTTTTTGGCTCCCTGAACTTAAGCTCATAAACTTTCCTACTCTTTCTTACAACAGGATCCGTAGTATCAACGACAAGGTCTAAAATTTAGAATACACCCAATAAACAGTTGTTGAATGAATTAATGTATATGTATTTTAAGGAAGTTGTTCTTTTTTTTTTAAATATACTTTTATTTATTTATTTATTTTGATAGAGGAGAGAGAGAGAGAGAGAGAGAGAGAGAGAGATACAGAGACAGAGAGAGAGAACTGAACTAGGGGAGCTCCCAGTTCAACATATGGTTCCGCATGGGCCGGGCCGGGATTCGATCCTCAGTCCCCGCGCTGCAACGTGAGTGCCTAACCCACTGAGCCATCCCGGCTTCCCCAGGAAGTTGTTCTTGATTTAAGAAATTTTCACTATAAATCATAGTGCTTTCCTTTTCCTTATTATCAACATATCAAGAGCATTATCATCACACTAAGAAGACATTACATGGGCCTGATTTTTGCTCACACATACACTGAAGAAGAAATAAAAGAAAGGGAGGGAGGGAGGAGAAAGAAATGACAGACACAGGGGATAATGATAGCGCTTGAGAAGTCTGATAAAAGTTGGAAGAAAGAAAAGAAGTGTGCTAAAACATGAGTGTACTTGTAAGGAAAAGCATGATTACCTGAAATGAAATAAATTTTAATGGAAAAAAAA
>PVKE010051571.1:0-10597 GCA_004027555.1 Craseonycteris thonglongyai | reverse complement strand
GTGTACGGAATGCTGCTATCAAAAGTTGGGTCTGGAAATTTATTTTCTTCATGAGCCTATATCTCGAAAACTTAATAAGTGATTTAAAAAATAAAAAATAGTTTTGAACATATATTTTACTTATCTACCCATACCTCGCTGGAATGCACCTTATACTGAAACACAGTGTATAAACATAGTATGCATTTCACACCCCTTCATCCCCTTTAGACCATGCCTATGACAACAAGTCGATCGCGACACACTTTTAAGATAAAAAGTAGATCTTATATACAGAAAAGTTGGCCACCCCTGCCTTATAGAAGGACTATAAGCTGGTACCCATGGTACAAGCTATCTAACAAAAGCCTAAGGAGCATCCCTCAGGGTTTTTGGAAGGACTATCAGGCTTATAGGAACTATACTGACATAGACCCCCCCCGGCGGCCAAGAACTCTCATATGATTAGCCTGAGCTTTATCTCCCAAAGTGCCCCAGATATTTGGAATAAACTCCAAAAGTTGGGTGGGGCCATGATCATGCCTCAAGACGGACTTGCAGAGATCACATACACTGTTTTCACTGATCGAGAATATCAAAAGGCTAAAAACAACTCCGCTTTGTTTTTTAAGATCTCAGCTTGTTCCACTTTCTAAATCAAGTTAAAGGCTATAAGCCTGGGACAAAGGGAGGAAGGTGACCCAGGCCCCCATTAGAAAAAGACTAATAGCCTCTATGTAAAAAAGGGGCCACTAGAGAAAGACTGCCTCAACCAGAACAAGCAAAAGGGAAAGCCAGCCCCAGCTGTCCTGATAGCTGGAAGACAGTCTGCCTTTGAGGAAGACTGATGGGGCCCGAGGTCCCCATCCAATCAAGTTCTGACAGTCACCCCTAAGGAACCTTGGGTACAACTGACAGTGGGGAAGAAGAGAAAGATTTCCTCCTTGACACTGGCACTACTTATTCGGAAATAAACACATTGCTAGACTTTTGCAAGACTGTTCAAGTCATTGGGGTGACTGGTAAGCCAGAAGATCAACATTTTTTGCAGCCATTAAAATGTACACTGGGAGATACACACTCGAAGTATAAGTTTCCATATATGCCTGATTGTCCAATGCCTCTGTTTGGATGAGAGTTCCTTTCAAAATCACGTGTGCAACCAACCTTTACTCCAGAAGAGAATCAGCGCCACCTACAGGTCCCTGTTGAGAATGCATACCGACTCTAAGTGCTCCTGAAAGGAGAGGTTCCTCTATACTGGAAAACAGGTTAAAAGACTACATTCTTAGGGCAGGTCAGTCCCTCTGTGTGGACTGACATGAACCCTGGCCGGGCCAAGAATATTGAGCTGATAAAGATAGGACTAAAGGCAGGAGCTCTGATTCCTGGAAAAAATAATTTTAAAAAGAGGCCTGAAATGGCATTCTGCCCTTGATTCGAAAGTTCAAGGACTGAGGCCTTATCCAGCTTTGCCAGTCACCATAATACACTCCAATTCTGCCAGTTCAAAAACCTATGTCTCAGGAACATCGGTTTGTCCAGGACTTGTGGGCAATCAATGAAATAAGAGAAGACATTCACCCCACTGTGCCTAATCCATATATTTTGTTGACCAGCATTCCCAGAACTTCCCAATAATATACAGCATCAGTTCCCAAGTGATGATACATGTACCCCTGGGAGTACATGCAGGGCCATTATGAGCTATGCAAAATATAATTAATGGCAAAAAAAAAAAAAGTAAAAAAAGCAAAATGTTAGTTATGGGACAATAAATGTTAAGTTTGAATCACTGTTAATGGAGACACTTCAAAATTAGATCACATTAATAAATGATTTGTGAGGGTATGGCTGTGAGCCCTACCCCAAAACTGCTCTTCTACTGGTTATTATGCAGCTTCAAAATAACCCTTTTGTGACTTTTCTAGAACTTTCCCAAACACAAATAAGACGGTACTGTTGTCTTCAACTGTGATTCTTTTTAAAGTAGTTTAGTTCATGTTAACAGTTTGTTATTGTCATTGCTTTTTAAGTGTCAGTTATGGATCCGTGGTTGGAAACAGGAATGGTTGGGGATGCTGGGATATCGCAGTGGTTGAGTGTTGCCTCACCATCAGTAGGTTCAGGGTTCAATTCCCAGCACTGGCCCTTACAGACCCATATGCTGAACTGCGATGCGACTAGTAACCGCTGGGATTGCTTAGTGGTGGAGGTTCTCACCTCCCATGTGTGAGGTCCCCAGTTTGGTTTCTGCCCCACATCCACCTGTGTGGAAGGAAACCATGTCAACTAGTGATATACAACTATGGAGACTGCTCTGGGCCCTCCCACCTTTTCTCAAACCAATAAAATAAATCTTAAAAAAGGAATTCGTGTAGGGCTAAGTGTGTATCTATGGGTTCAGCTTTCAGGATGTTTTATTGCATACAACTCTTCCCTGAACATAGGAGCTGTCTAAACCTCTAGGGATCATCTAATTTTTCCTCTCCTGTGGGAAAAATAAAGCATGCTAAATTAAGCATGTGACCATGAGATTCAGATCTTGTGGACAATAGTAGAGAAGACCTCAGCTTGTTGCCATTTTCCCCTGTACTGTGCAGCTGAGTGTGCTGATGTGCACTCTCTAGTTCATTTTAGTTAGTTTCAATTTGCCTAATGACTTGGGTAGAAATGTTTTACCAATCATTATATAACACATCGCAATTGGTGAGTTCAGATTGCAAAGAATAACTCTGAACTTTGGTTTTAAAACTGGTCTGCATAACAATTATTACAGACTTAGTCATTTCTCTCCAGAAGTGTGTTCTGCTGACTCCCTAAATCTCCTTATATTGAATCCCTGAAAACCACACCCATTTCTTCCAATTGATCGCATTTCAGAGGGCTTCAGATAGGTGTTAATAACAGATGATTAAGCTTTTTGACAGAATCATCCATCATTGGATGACTGGATAAAGGAAAGGATTCATTTAAAAACTGATAGTTACTCTAAATAAACTTACCAATATAATCTAATCAAGAGCTGGTGATTCTACAGATAACTGTCCCTCTCATTGCCTTCTTTCTAGCTACGTTTCTAGAAATCAAGGACTTCTGGGGTTTTTTGTTTTTAAGATTTATTTTATTGTTTTTTTGACAGACAGAGAGGAAGGGGAGAGCCCAGAGCAGTCTCCATAATTGTACATCATTTTTCAACAGTTTCATTCCACACAGGCGGGCTGGGCCTGGGAGAGGGGTGGGTGGGTGGTATGCAGGGTGGGAACAGACCAGGGGCCTCCCACATAAGAGGCATGACCCTGCAAGCTGGGGGGCAAGCTGAGGGCCGAGCTGAGGGCTGAGTTGGGAGCCGAGGCGGGGCCTCCTACATGGGAGGTTTGCCTTGGTGAGAACCGAACTGGAGTCACACCCCAATATGGGTCTGCATGAGCTGGGGCAGGGATTTAATCCTTGGACCCCAGGGTTGCAAGGTGAGCCCTTAGCCCGCTGAGAAATCCCAGCATCCTGAAGGGCTTCTGTTTTTAACTTACAAAAAGGCAGAGAGGATTATTTCACCAGTTAGCAATGTTACCATGCAGAGGCAGTGTGAAGCTTGGTTCTTTCCACCCATGCTTTAAAGAATTACAGATCAGGGGAAGCCGGGATGGCTCAGTGGGTTAAGCACTCATTTTGCAGCGCCGGGGACCGGGGATCAAATCCTGGCCCCGGCCTGTGCGGAACCATATGCTGAAATGGGAGCTCCCCCAGTTCAGTTCTCTCTGTCTCTGTCTCTCTCTGTCAAAAAAAAATTAAAAAATTAAAAAAAAAGAATTACAGATCAGCGAATGTAGAAAGGCAGAGTAAAGTTTTATTGACATGTTTCAATAGAGAAGTGAGCCAAGCCAAAAGAGACAGGTAAAGACCCTAATGCATTTGGGGTTCTGATTTTATTTCTGGTCTATAGCCAGCCCAGTGAATGACATAGACATAGCCTTAATACATGCCAATCAAATGATCAAAAATTAAGCCACGGGCAAGGTTTAACATTCTGCTCAAGGGGTCAAAAACCAAGTTGTTCTGGTGGCCATTTGAAAGTGTATAATTCAAGGGCATTTAGTACGTTCACAGTGTTATGCAAATATCACCTCTATCTAGTTCCAGAGTATTTCCAACACCTTCAAAGGAGAACCTGTACCCATTAGCAATATCTTCCCCAGCACCTGGCACCCCCTACTCTGCTTTCTGTGTATATAAATTTGCCTATTCTGGAAGGTTCACATAAATGGAATTATTTTATATATATATATATATATATATATATATATATATATATATATATATATATATATATTTACTTTGAGAAGGTGAGAGAAGTGAGGAGGGCCCAGAGCAGTCTCCATAATTATACCTCTTCAGTTTTTGACATGGTTACATCCTACACAGGTAGATTTGGGGCCATACGGGGCAAGAATTTAACAGAGGGCTTCTGCCATGGGAGACGATAATCTTTGCCACCATCCAGGTGGTTACCAGTTGTGCTCCAGTTCGGCATATGGGTTTGAATGGACCAGGGCCAGAACTCAAGCCCCAGACCTCATGATTGCAAGGCAAGCACTCAAACCATTGAGCTATCCTGGCATCCCTTCCATTTGATTTTTAATCAATTAAGAAATAATTTCCCCAGAAGCTCTTCAGTAATTATGTTTGTGTCTGAACTTTCTCTTTTCTCAGCTCTTTTGAAGCTAGATGTAGCAAGGGGTTATTTTCACTTCTTTAAAGCCAAAAATAAAGGGGTGTTGGGTATGATTGGTGTATTAGCCAACCAATAAATATCAGAGGTTCTAAACCAAATGTGGAGGGGCCCAGGTTTAAAGTACTAGGTTCCAACTCTTCTCCTAGAGTACATACAAGGGCTGTCCAGAAAAAATCTAGCCATTAGCAATATAATGAGAACAGTTATTTGGCTGAATACCTTCCAGACTGCCCTTGTATATTCCTACTCTCATTGCTTAGTAGTTTTCTTCAAGGCAAAGAAACCGCAAGTGCCACAGCTACCTATAGAGTGACATTAGTGGGCTCTAGGTTCTAGGGACTAGGCCCAGCACAAGGTACAACATACTCCCTCCCACTTCTACAGTCCAAGTCTAATCACTTTTGAAATGCCTGCTCAGAAAGCCCTAGGTCAGAAGAAGAACTTATTATGCTATCACCCATACTTTGTTTCAACTGGCCTCAGACACTTGACCCAACACGGACAGTCACAGCATAGCTCAATTTTCATGTAACATAATATTGTTTAAAGATCATACAAGTACCGAGCCCACATCATGGACTCGGGCTTATCAGAAGGCTCATAGCAGAAACTAAGTTATGGGGAAGCCAGGATGGCTCAGTGGGTTAAGCGCTCACTTTGCAGCCCCGGAGACCGAGGATCGAATCCCGGCCCCGGCCCGTGCAGACACATGTGCTGAACTGGGGAGACCCCAGTTCAGCTCTCTCACTGTCTCTGTATATCTCTGTCAAAAATAAATTAAATTAAAAAAAAAATTTTAAAAAGAAACTAAGTTACTTCCTGTTACTTCTCCTCAGCGCCTCACCAGGACTGCCTGAGTAACCTCACACCCAAGCTGTTTACATCATTACAGCTGAAGAAAAACAGAATGCAGGTCTTTCTACTAGGCCTTGTCCAGGCTGAGCACCAGCCACACACTACTGCTTATCTGGATGCTGGGGAGATACTGAAGAGGACATCAACCTCAGAGGCCACAGTCTGCCTACACATCCGTGTGACAGGCCCTCCCTAGGCCCATACACTCTTGATGTGTAAACAGGAGGTTCTTCAGTTGTAGAACTCCACTTGGACCAGACAGTAGCAGGTGTCTCACTACTACACTCAAAGCCAAACTGCTCAAAGCCACCTCGGAGAGGTGCTAGTGTGCCCACCATATATCTCACGGGCAGCACCAACATTGTAGATTGCACTCACATGACACTTTTTATGAGTTTCTGCCCTTTTCTTGGTGAAGATTGCTTCCGATGCCCTTCTGAGATAGATAGTAATAGCCCCCAAAAGGTCTACATGCCAATTCCAGGAGCTGAATATTACGGTTACATGACAATGGGGGAAATTAAGATTACATGTGGAATTAACATTGCTAGTCAGCTGACCATAAAATAGGAAGTTTAGCTCAGTGGGACTAATATAATCATCATGGTCCTTAAATGTGGTAAAGGGAGGCAGAAGAGTTAGTCAATGGTGTCATATAAGAAAGGCTTAGCCATCTGCACCATGAGCCCAGGTATAGAGGCAGTTGATGGTAGCTGAAGAAGTCAAAAAAGGGGATTGAATCTCCCATCTAGAATTTCCAGAAGAGAATGCTGCCCTGACTACATCTTCACTTATCTAGTGAAGCACGTTTCACATCCAACTTCCCAGATTTTAAGATAATAAATCTGCTATTTTAAGCCTCTTTGTTACATAAGCAATAGAAAACTCCTATTTTCTATTAGGACTCAATCTGTACTATTTTCTATTAGGACTCAATCTGTACCAAGAACCTGGCATACAGGGAAAAAGGCCTGTGGAGCTCAAGTTTCTGCCAAGGCGTGACTAGCTCCACCGCCTTTGCACTTCCCAGCAGTACTAAGCTGATGGTTCATTCAACGATGGGAAGCTTCACAGTGATAGCCATCACCACCTTCTGCTAGAAGAGCCTCAGACTCAAGCAAGGGCACCGCCAAAGTGCTGCCCTCAATTGACATCTTCCCAAACCCCCAACCCATACTACCCCAGGAATAGCCCCAAAGAATCCTATATACAACTCTGATTGTATATAGTAATTGCCAATTGTACATAGATTGTATAGAAAGGCAACTCACCCATCAGAAAAAAGGTTCAGATCAGAAATAAATTTACATGTTAATGAATGTACATGTAAAGAGGTAATAAAACCTTGAAGTTATGCAAGTGTATAAGGCCTATATATTTATATTAATACTTGAAGTCTGCAAATAGAACATTTTAAAGCCAATAAAAAAATCCTGACAGTGCAGTGTTTACAGATACTGGACAGCTAAACCTCAACTTTTAATGAGCACTAGATCTATCCACAAAAGCTCCTCAAAACTCAAACTGGATTGCTTTGCAAATCCACTTAACACAATTAAGGTGATATTTCCCTTTAGAAACACACTAACCAACTTATAAGCTGTGATGGCTTTTCGGTGGGTGTTGACATGGGCAGACTGTAAGGTCTGTCCAGAAAATATCCAGCCATTATCATTACAAGGCCTGACAACTAAGTGCGGGAACTCATCCTAGAAAAAGTGCTGCATACCTCATTGCTGAATATCACTACAGTCCCCTTCAAAGTACTCCCCTTGGGGAGCTATCTAGGCACTGATACCAGTGCCTAGTCCACCCTTCAAAGCAATTTTGAAACTTTCTGGAATGGCCATCGAGCCATCATCATATTCCCCTTGATGTCCTGAATGTCCTCAAAATGGCTTTCTCTTAATTTTTTAAAATCTTTGGGTAAAGAAAAAAGTCATTGGGGGTCCGTTCAGGTGAGTAGAGAGGACGTTCCAAAACCATTATTTGTTTTCTGGCTAAAAACTTCCTCAGTGTCATGCGAGCTGGTGCATTGTCATGATGGAAGTGCCATGAGTTGTTAGCCTTCTCAGCACTTCCAAGTAGTCAATTTGGCTGACTGTCCAATTGGTACAAATTTATAATGAACAATTCTGTTATCAAAAAAGTTAGCAATATCTTTTTGACTCTTGATTGAGACTGACAGAACCCATTTGGTTGTGGAGAATTGGCTGACTTCCATTGTGCACTGGACGCTTTGTTTCAGGGTTGTATTGGTACACCTATGTTTCATCACCCATGGTAATATGGCCCAAAACACCGTCTTGGCTCTCCAAAAGGTCTGGGCAAATTTCGACTTGCCTTTGCTTTTGTTCATCGATGAGCTCCTTTGGGGCTGTTTGTGCACACACCTTTTCCATGCCAAGATTTCCAGTTAAGATTTTTCTAATTGTTTCTCCATCAATGTTTACTTGGTCTGCTATACTTCTGACAGCTAACGATTTTGATGCACAATTCAACAAACTTTTGCAATGCTTTCATGAGTTCTGCTCATTACTGGCTGCCCTGACCAGGCTTTAGTGATGCTTTCTCCTCAGAAAAGACATTTAATCCATTTGTACACTGTCATTTTCTTCATGGTATCCCCATAAACTTGGACTAACATGTCCCTGATTTCACTTCTGATCTTACCAAGTTTAACAAGAAATTGAATGTTTGGTTGTTGCTCTAATTCAGCTCTGAGATTCTCAAGACAGCACCCCAAAAAACACAAGAATAATAATGTTTGCCACTCAGCAAACACCACCACATGTTGATATAAACACGACTGTGCAACCCTGGTATATCAAGATTATAAAACCTTACCGAGTTGTTTGTACAGTGCTGCCAACATAAGCACACAGTGGTTAGAGTTCATGAACTTAGTTGTCAGGCCTCATAATGAGACTGGTTTGCATGACAGCATCAGTGTAACCTGGCAGCCAAGGAAAGTAGAATAGCATGTGCATCCATAAACAATGATGACTTCACTGTACTAGTCAATGGGAGGCGCAAGACACCATTGAGTGAAAGTGTTTCCTGAGTAGCTGTCTCATTTTAAATGAGTAGAGCAAGGAGTCTGCATCAAATTTTGCATTAAGCTTCAACATTCCTCTGTAGAAACTCTTCGGATGATTCATAAGGCTTTTGGGGATGATGCAATTGAGTGTTACACAAATAAAAGTGTGGCACAAATGCTTCAAGGATGGCCAAGAATCTGTTGAAAGTGATCCACATTCTGGAAGACCTGCAGCAAGCAGAATACCTGAGAATGGACCATGTACAGTCTGTAATCAAAAAGATCAGCATTTGACTGAGAACTAGAAGCTGATCTGCGTATTCCCAAAACTACTTGTGTCTGAGATTTTGACACGAATCTTGGCATAAAACGTGTTGTGGCAAAATTGGTTCTGTGGCTCCTGCTGCCAGAGCAGAAGGATCATCGTGCTGCAGTTGCTAACGACTTGTTTCAAACTGCTACCAATGAACTAGATTTCCTCAAGATCGAAACAGGAGATTAATCATGAGTCTGCTGCAGCTATGAATTGGAAACAAAAGCTCAGTCATCCCAATGGAAGTCACCTGGTTCTTCACACCTAAAAAAGGCACAGCAAAATCACAGCAAGATCAAGAAACCTACAGCCCAGACCTGGAGCCCTGCTACTTCTACCTTTTCCCAAAATTATAATCACCTTTGAAAGGAAGAGATTTTTATATCATTGATGAGAGTTAGGAAAACATGACAAAGCAGCTGATATCAATTTCAACAAAAGATTTTACAGAGCGTTTTTAACAGTGGAAGAGATGCTGGGGAAACTGATGTCTGAAGGGGAGTGAGGCATCGTTGTCCTATGTACAATATTTATCTTATATCTTCAATAAATGTTAAATGCCTCTATTTCTTATATTACATGGCTGAATACTTTCTGGACAGACCTCATAGTTGCCACTTATTCAGACACTGCATGTTTCTGTGACGGTAGTTTACAGATGTAAGTGAAGTCCATGGCAGTTGACTTTAAGGAAGGGTCTTACTATCTCATGAGCCTGATGTCATCAGTAGCATCACCTTAAGATCAGGCCTGTGGTTTTCCCCACAAAAGAAATTCCACCTGTGGATGGTAGTTATACCTGTGGCCCATAGATTCATCCTGATCATGATTTTCCTTTCCTGACTTTCTATGAATAGCTTTTTTCTGAACTCTAGTTTCTAGCCTGTCCAGAATCTTTTCATCTTGATTCCTGCCCTACTGATTTAACACTTGCTTAGCCAGCCCCTATAGTCAAATAACCCAATTGCTTTCATATTAATATCTATATCATTTATACTATATATAACTATGTATAGGTGTACATATGCATTCTACTGCTTCTGCTTCTTGGGCTGAAACCTGGCTTTGAAAACTCCCAATCTTGAATGGGGCCCTGAATTCTTGAGAGGGCTCTGCAGCAGCTCAGACTGTGGGCCACTATCCTGAATTCAGTTCCTGTGATCAAGAAGAAACAGTGCTAGGAGAGGTAAAAAGTGATACATTCATGATTGGACCTGAACAAGTCCAGAGATTAGGCAGAAACAAGACCAGATACCACCCACCTCTTTTGTACCAATTATTTACATTCAGCTCAAACCTATGTGCCTTAGGGGTGGGGAAGAAGAGTTTGTCAGGTACCTGAAGGAATAGAATTTGAAGAGCAGGAGGAAATCCAGGTAAGAGGCATATGCACCTACTCAAGGGAATAGGTACAAAATCTGCATACACATGTGTTTCATTATCACTGATAGTAGCCATCATAGAGCAACACTGATCGGGGATGCTGAGTAACACCTCCTTGGACCAAGAACTCATTTCAAAATTAAGTGGCTGAGGCAATGGACACATGACCATACTGCCTATTTGTCTATATCCACATACCCCATCACCTAGAAGTTGATGGTCTTACCAACGATTCTTCAGGAAGGCATTCCTACAACCTAAGGTGACAGCTTACTAACAGCCTATGGACCTTTGA
>PVKE010051570.1:0-10701 GCA_004027555.1 Craseonycteris thonglongyai | reverse complement strand
TGCCGATAAGAAATAAGTTTGTGTTTCCCTGTATCATAAACATCCATGCTTTGGAATTCAACAAACCCTTGCAAAGCATTTTCTGCATCCTGCTGGCTGCAGAAGCATTTCTCCTGCAAAATGTTGCCAAGATGTTTGAAGACATGGTAGTGTGTTGATGAGAGGTCAGGTGAATATGGCAGATGAAGCAAAACTTTGTAGCCCAATTCATTCAACTTTTGAAGCCTTGTTTGTGCAATGTATTGTCGGGCATTTTTGTGGAGGAGAATTAGGCCCTTTCTGTTGACCAGTGCTGGCTACGGGCAATGCAGTTCTTGGTGTATCTCATTGATTTGCTGAGTATACTTCTCAGATGTAATGGGTTTTTCCAGGATTCAAAAAGCAGTAGTGAATCAGACTGGCAGCAGACCACAAAACCTTGACCATGACCTTATTGCAGTGCAAGTTTGGCTTTGGGAAGTGCTTTGGAACTTCTTCTCAGCCCAACCACTGAACTGGTCATTACCAGTTGTTGAACATCCACTTTTCATCGCACATCACAATCCGATCAAGAAATGTTTTATTTTTATTGTGTAAAAAAAGAGAAGACAATGCTTCGAAATAATGATTAAAAAAAATTTTTTTTGTCAGCTGATGAGGCACCAACTTAATTAGCACTTTTACCCTTCCAATATGCTTCAAATGCCAAATGACCATAGGAAAATCAACATTGGGTTCTTGTTCAATATCTCTTGTAATTGTAAGAGATTCAGCTGTGATGATTGCTCTCAATTTGTCATTGTCAGCTTCTGATGGCCAGCCACTACTCTCCTCATTGTCAACTCTTATTTTCTTTTCAAAACTTCTTGAACCACCACTATACCTTACGTTCATTAGCAGTTCCTAGGCCAAATGTGTTGTTGATGTTGGGAGTTGTCGCCACTGTGAATTTAAATAAGAAAATAACTCAAATTTGATTTTTGCCTAACATCATTTCTATAGTCTGAAATAAAAATAAAATGAACAGCAAATAATACAATAAGTCATTAGCAAAAAAACATAAAACAAGAAATGTACATTAAAATAATGTATAACATAACCACATTTATTTAAGAATGTATTCCAATATTAAATGGCAAACTTCAACAGTGCAAAAACTGTGATTACGTTTGCATGAACCTAACACATCCTGTACCTCCTTTAGACCCAGGGAAGATAGGTGCTGGTGTTTAGAAGACCCAAATCAGGCTTTTCTTCACCCATGACACTTAATCGGCAAAAAAAAAATCTTAAATTTAAAGGAAATGACACTCCCATCTGAGGCTGTGGCACCCTTTTTAATCTGATTTATGGATATTCAGAAACCTGGAATTTCCTCTCAAAGGACTGATACCAGGGCACTTCTATTTCTACACATCTCTACACTTAAAGGAAGTTAGGAGGCAACAGTTTGCAAAGGCAGTGGGGGTGAGTGGGGTGCAAGTAAAGCCCTAAGGTTAGAACAATAATGGAGGCATGATAGACAGTCAGAGAAATTCGGAAGCAGTTTCTCTCTTAATATCACATTTTGGCATAGAAAGCTGAAGAGTCCTGGGAGTCTAAATTCAAATTTGAATCTCCAGGTTTTTATGGAGATATTTATCAAAGTAGAAAGTGTTGCTTAAATGTATAACTTTCAAAATTTGTAAACATAATGTATGAATTTCTATCTTTACTCTGGTTCTAGGCACCCTAATATTGGACATGAACCTGATTACAACGACAGTCTACACAGCAAGTGAAGGAAGAGATTGATCGAAAATAAATTATCTTAATTGGCACTTAAGTTGAATAATTTAGTTTCCAAATATTTGTTTTTACTCATCTTTCCTTTCCTGGGTGAACTGAGCTGGCAGTACATGTGGTCTAATAAAATGACAAAAATTAACTTTACATGAAATCTTATATACACAAATAAAAAACTCTTAAAATATTACTCATATGTGCCCTAATACATACTGAGTTACTCTTCAGAAAATAGAAAAATTTTAAATATTTTCTTAGAAATTAGTCATAAGTTTAAAAAGCACTTCTTGTCTCAAAATGCATACCGTAATATAATTTTTATGATCATGAATTATATATGATTATATTTTCATGATTATTGTCTGAGCATCAATTTCATAAATGATTGATTTTCAAAATGTGTTGAATGAAATACATTTTCAAGGTCCATTTATTCAAGATGAGGTTTAGGTCACATAAAATATAATTTCTTATGAATAATAAAGACAAAACAGTTCACTAAAACACCATATACCTATAGCAGAGTCCTTTTATGAATGATAAAATTTTAATCAGTTCTTTTTACAGAGGCCAGTACATAACACTTTTTAAAAGAATACTCTATAATCTGATTATTCAAATTCATCTCTTCAATCAGCATCCGAGGGAAGACATTATTTTTCCTGAATTTTTCTATACAAGAGGGTACTGAGTCCTCTCTATCTCATTCATTCATTCATTCGTTCATGCATATTTTTTTCAACAAATTAATTGTGGCCCTGCCACATACTAGACATTACCTTAGGTGCTGTCATATAAACACAGATATATAAACACACCAGATTATTGCATAAGATAGTTAAGAATATAGAGAGAAAGATGCATAAGTCCTTGGATTTAATATAGATTGTTAAATCTTGTGATCTAAGAAGTTCTCTCCCTGAATATTTCTACCTGCTAAAACTAACCGAGGTAATATCTCCTTCTTTAGAGCATGGACAATATGATGTCTTTCAGTATATTGAAGTTACTTCATGGCTGTTTATATACTACATTCATATGCTGTACTTACATTTACTTACTACAAACTCTAAAACAAATGAATCAATTGAAATTAACTGACTTGGATTTGATGTGATGTTAAGAATTAATAATCAAGGACATTAAAATAATTATAATGACTCTATTCCATATTTTCAGAAATTTATTTGAAACATGGCATATATGTTTTAAAAACCCAAATAAACTTGGAAACATGAAAATACCAATGTCTGTTATTAAAAAAAATATCTAAATGGGATTAATAAGAAATTGGACATTACAGAAGAAAAGAGAAATGAACCTGAAGATACAGTATCCAAAATAAAACAAATAAAAAAAATACTGAAAACAAAAAAGAATAAACACAGCATTTGTGAGTTGTAGGACAAATTTAAATGGCATAAAAACTGTAATTGGAATCCCTAAGGAAAAGGGTGGGGTGGTGTTGGAAAAAGACATGAACTTTTAACATGAAAAAAAATTATATATTTAGAGATGTTTTGAAATGCCAACAAATACCAAGCACAAAAAAGGAAGAAAATTATACCACGGCATGTCATAGTCAAATTTTCCAAAATTGGTAATTTTGAGAAAATCTTAAGGCCAAAAAATAGAAAAACACAAAGTACATATGGAAACATATACTGATGAAGGCAGGCTTGTTGTGAGAAGCATTACAAGAAGACAATGAATAGCATTTTTAAAAGTACTGAAACAGTTCCAACAGACCTGTAATTCTCTATTGAGTGAAGATATGTTTCAAAAGCAAAGTTGTACCGAAGATGTTTTTAGGTATCCAAAAGATGAAAGAATTCATCTCTAATGGATCTACACTGAAATAAATATTAAAGGAATTCTTTCATGCCGAAAGCTCTACCAGATGGAACTATTGAGCAACAAAAGGAATGAAGAGCAATGGAAATGATAACTAGCTTAGACTTCAACTCATCCCAGCCCAGCTGCCAGACATGAGTGAAGTTCCTAGGTGATTTCAGCCCCCAAGAGTTCAAATCACTCCCATTATTGAAATGGGAAGCCAAAGAGAACTCACACATCATGGAACCTGCTCTTTCTAAATTTTTGGTGCAGAGAATTTGTGAGCATAACAAAATTAGTTGTGGTTTTATATTATTAAGTTTGGGGTAGTTTTGAGAAATAAAAAGGAATTAAAAACAAAATATAAAGATCTCTAATTTATTAAATAGCCTAGTTGTCAGCCTCACTAGGGTTAATTTCCTTCTTTTATTTTTTTCTTAGATCAAGAGCTCAGATAGCCAAATTAGAGTAGTTAATACAACAAAACTATGAAAAGTCTAGAATAGAAATAATAAGATTATAAAATATACACTTCTGGACAGTTTTTTAAAATTACCATTTTCATAGCTAAAGAGCCTATTGTAAAACACGTAGAGTGAAGGGAAGAAAAATTCTATTTAATATATATCCTCAATTTTTCTGTGTAGTTTTTTTTCAAAGAAAAAATCTTTGTTTTCTTTTGACAATTAGCACCCAGTAATAATAATGGTTTTATTATTTACACAGCTGGGGAGTAAGCTTTGATTTATAGGAACAGTTACAAGCTAAGGTGGGAGCCTGCAGTTCTCTCAGCATGATCCTTATATAGTGACCTCTTTAGGACAACACATAGTTTCATTGAATCATTTCTCTGCTAACCCGATTAACTGCCACTTCTCCACATAACTTTCCCTAAAAAACATCAGTATTCTTTTGTTTTCTATTGTATATACTTTTATCAATATAATGTTTGACTTTTCTTAAAAAGCAAATTAGGTGGCACCGATTTTGTTCAGGATGGAGCAATAGTTGTAGTACAAACATGAATTGTTCTTTTTGCAAAACTTTCTGTACTTTATTCTACTTATATGATGGAACTACAGTTAAGTTTGAATTCCCTAGGAGAACATTACAACAGATAGGAAATTATTAATGTTTAATACATTTTAATATTAACAATTGTGCATGTTAGAAATGTTTCAATTTCCTAAACATAAATAAAATGAAGTAATATAAAGTTTAAAACTTACATTGAAATATAAAATGATTATTGATGCATATTTACTTCATTTTCCCCAACCCATGCTATTTGGGAGATCAAAACCAAGCCACAAAATTTATTTAAGAGTGTATTTCAAACTATTGTGGGAACACTAGCCACATAAAAATCTTTCCAAAAGATTCAGAATGATTCCAGGGCTTCCTGGATATGATGTGATAACTCACTTTTTTCTTTAATCATGTCATCTTTGTTGTAACATTCAATGACATCTTTTTTCTCAGCCTTAGATTTGGCATCAAAATGTTGTTCAATATATCTTTAAAAAAATATATATATATAGATATGTATGTATGTATATATATATATATGTGTATATATATATATATATATATATATATATATATATATATGGTAGTATGTAACTCTCTAGTGGACAGGTGGAAATTTTATTTTTTTCAAACACTTGAAATAGATTCTTACTTAGTTCTATTTGCATGCACATCTAAAAGCTCATTTTAAAACAGTTTAACTATCAATAAAATCTCATATCAGGCTAAAATTCTCTTGGATACTTTACCTGATTCCTCAGAGATGCTTCCGTCTAGTCTTTTCACATATCCAGTAAACTTTATATATTTGCTTTCCCTGTGTATGTGATGTCTCGAGGGAGTAAAATAGTTTCTGTTCAAGTTGTATTGGTTTGTGTTTAAAGCTCTTAGGTCCTATAAGTGGAAAAGGAGAAATACTTCATTTTTATTTATGTATTTGCCAACTAAGAGGTATAGGTATCTGTGGGTAACAGGAATTAACTACATTTGGAGGGTTTCTTTTATCAGGCAGTTTCATGACTAGATAAAGATATTTATTTATCATGTATGTATGGTATGTATGTATTTTGCTTGCTTGCTTGCTTGTTGCAATATAGGCTCACATTACTTGAGGTATTGGCTCCTTTCTGTATTTGCACCACTGACCATATTAGGTATTACTGCATTAGCTCTCACTATGCCTGTCACCTCACTCCCACATACATATGCAATAAATACAATTAATCTATCCTGCAACCTATACCCTGTTGTAAATTGGGACCTAGTCCTTTAACCATTATAGTGCTTCTGTTGTTATGAGTCTCCCACTATTTGTGTGTTTCTGCTAGTAAAATAATAGCTTCGATGCTCAAAAGAGAAGAGAAGAAATATTCATGATCAAGTGTCTAAATGTCCATTTTATTTCAGCCAGTTTGGACTACTACAGTAAATTACCACCATTTATTTCTTACAGGCTGGCGAATCCAAGATCAAGGAGACAGCAGATTCAGCTTCTGGTCAGAACCTGCTTCCTGGATTGCAAAGGGCATCTTCTCATTGTATTCTCACATGTGGAAACAGAGAGAGAGATACACGTGACACACAAGCTTTCACCTCTCTTCTTATCAGGGCACTCATCATGAGGGCTCCACTCCCATGAACTAGTTATAGGCATATCCATACAGAACCCGATCCTAAATTTTATAAGACTTTGAAGATTATCCAGAATAGTCCAAAACAAACAAACAAAAAACCTTACAAAATGAAAGTATTAGAAGACTTACATTATCCTACTTTAAAATCAAATTAAAGCTACAATATTCAAGACAGTGTGATCCAATGCTCCACCTTCTAATGCCATCACATTGGGGGTTAGGATTTCAACTTGGGGGTAAAGAAACATGCAGTGCATAATACACCTTACACAACTATAAAAAAAAAAGAGCAAAATAAATAAGTGGAAATAAAATAAATAAATAAAGATGGGAGTGAAAATCAAAGAAATAATAGGACAATATATATGTAGAGAGAGAAGAGCAATGAAAATAAAAGTGATTTCTTTGAAAAAACTAATAAAATTAACAATACTAATAAATTAATACAGATAAAAGACTTTTTAACATATCAAAATTGAGTTACTACAGTTTCTTCAGACAAGTAATAATTTGTTAATATGATTCAGAACTTTTGGTGATTTAAACAATTTCTTGAAAGACACAAATTAACTAAGGTGTTTCAAAGAGAAACAAAATCTGTATATCAGTGAAAACATTAAATTAATAATTAAAATTTTTTTCATAAACAAGGCATGATGTGTGCTCACTCTACTTTTATGTTGTACTAAAGAAGCTAACCAATGCAACAAAGCACATGCAGGAAATAAAAGGCATATGGAATGAAAAGGAAATAAACTGTTTTATTAACAGATCACAAGATTGACTATAAAATCCCAAGGAATCTACACAAAAAGCCACTCTATCACAAAGGCACAAATTTAGAAAGGTCACAGTGTAAAAGATCACTTTGTGTGTGTTTATACTAGTAGAAACACTCAAATATGATATGTAGGAAAAAAAAGCACTTATAGTAACATTAGAAAGTTACGTTTGAATGAATTTAAGAAAAGGCATATGAACCCTTTACTTTTGCTATGAGAAATTAAAGAAAATTTATATAAATGAAAGTTTACACTACTTAGATTGATTGGAAAACTCAATCATTAATATGTAAAGAACTCAAAATAGTTCTATAGTTTCAATACAATTTCTTATAATTGTTTTATTTATTTATTTTTTTTTATTTTTGACAGAGAGAAAGAGAGATACAGAGACAGAGAGAGAACTGAACTGGGGGAGCTCCCAGTTCAGCATATGGTTCCGCACGGGCCGGGGCCGGGACTCGATCCCCGGTCCCCGGCTCTGCAAAGTGAGCGCTTAACCCACTGAGCCATCCCGGCTTCCCCTCAATACAATTTCAATTAAAAAAAGCTGGTTCAAAATTTCATATAGCTTTGAAAAGGATCCATAATAGCCAAAATAATCTTACAAAATAAAAATGTTGGAAGACTCACACTATTCTATTTCAAAATTAATTTCATTTTTTAATTGTTAAATTAATTGGGGTGACATTGGTTGGTAAAAATTACACAGGATTAAAACTACATTTTTCAAGATAGTGTGACATTGTTGCAAGGACAGATAAATATATCACTTGTTCAGGACCTAGAGTGCTTAAATGGACCTACGCATATAAAATAAGTAGATTCTTGACAAAGATTTCAAAATAACTCAGTGGGAAAAGACACTGTTGTCAACAAATGCTGCTGGACCACGTGCATAAATGTAAGGTCAAAATCTTCTGCTCATCAAAAGACACCATTGAGAAAATAAACAAAAATTTATCATAAACTGAGAGAAATATTTTAAAAAGCATATATATGACAAAAATACTTTTATTAAAGATATATAAAAAAACTTCAACAAATGATTTTTTAAATCAAGCAAATTTGGGCAAAATAAATGAAAAGGGTATTTCACAATGAAAGATGTTTAAATGGAAAATAAGTATTTGAAAAGGTTCTCTACATCTTCAGTCATCAGTGAAATGATTTTAAGCATACAATGACATACCACCTTAAACCTACAAGAATCATTAAAATTAAATGTCAACACCAGTGTTGGCAAGAATGTGAAGCAACTGGAGCGTACATACATTACCTGAGCAGTGTAAAATGGTACATTTTTTTAAAACTGGTGTTTTTTTGTTTTGTTTTCTTTTTTTATCAATCCAAACATATATCTATGATTTGACCCAGCAATTCTACTTGTTGGGGTTCCTCCCCAAATAGAACATATATAGTTAAAATAATTACATAAAAATACTCTATTATTATTATTGTTGTCAAAAAAACAAATGTAAATAAATAAGAGAATAAATCTACTGATATTATTTTTAAATAATACTGCATTCTGAATATAACATCAAAGTGAAATATTATTTAGAAAAAATGATCTGATAGTTCATATAACAAACCTACTAACACTGTTAAGCAAACTTTGACACAAAAAAAGAACATAAAGTGTGATTACATTTATATAACCTTTGAGAATTGGCAAAATTAATATATTTTAATAGAATTTGATGTTTTAGACCAAATAATCATTTGTTGTGGGAACTTTCTTGTACATTGTAGGATGTTTAGCAGCATCCTTGGCATCTATCCAAGAAGGATCACTAGTAACCCACAGTTACAACAATCAAGGATATCTTCAGACTTTTCTAAATATACTCTGAGGGGAGAGATTACTCCCAGTTGAGAACCACTGGAAAAAAACAAATATGACATATTCATTTACTAGAATATTACCAATAAAAATGAGTAAGCTATTAATAAATACAACATGTGTGAATCTAAAACAAAATAGTATGTTGGTAAATGTTTAATAACTACTCTGAGGTGGGATTAAAAATAGGCTAATACATAGCATTTGCCAATCTCCATGTTTTGCAAAATTATTTTAAAAGCTAGCTTTTGAGTGATATTAGATTGATATTTTTAGGGAGAAAATTTCTAATAATTAGGCTGTCTCAAAATATATGGGAAGATGGTATACCTTCATTAGTGAGTTTATAAATACTGTTTGACAATTTGCTAAGGGTACTGTATAAAAACATAAATCTGTAAACTTTGGGACTTTCTACTTTTGGGATTTTATAATACTAAAACGAGTCTTCAATATCTGTTGTTCATTTCTTGTTTAGGAAATTAAATGGACCTAAAGTTTTAGTGATCTATATTTCTAAGCAAGTTTATAACTGTATAATAATAATAAAGGAGAATTCAAGAAAGGTAACATGGCTTTGACTCTAAAGGAAAAGATTAGACATCCATTTATAGATTAAATTGAGGCACCAACAAGCCATGCCATAAAAAATTCTGTAATATGGCAATGATATTTAGATTTTGAATTCTTGACATTTGACTCATTTTTTTATCCCCATTTTAATATTTTTTCTTCGGCAGACCAGAGGTTACTAATTACAGACTGTACTTCATCACTAGAGAATTATTTAGCACTTTTTAAGTTTTGATATGTTCTGGATTGAGATTTTAATTCTTTTTACACTAATATAGTCACTGAAGCTACCAACATTAATTTGCAAATTGAGGGTGCTTTATTATATCACATTCCAAATCAATGTCATTCAGTAATTAGGGGAAAAACATTCTCTGAAAACTGTGTTCACTCACTTTGCACCAGGTACAATTTCTTAGCAAGTGAAAAAAAAAGTAAATATTGGGCTGTAGTATTGTCCTCATGTCATTTGGAGAATGTAAATTAAATTAATATTACTAAAACAGACTTGTAAATAACACTTGAATATCTCTGTTACATTTTGTAGTAGATTTCAAAAATTAATTTTGAAAGCATTTCCCACAAGCTCTTTGCACTTTCAATAATGGTTTAGGTAGTGACTGTATGCATCCTCAGATACCTTAATCTTTACATTTCATTAACTCATCCACCTCCTGAATTACAAGTAGCCTCTCGAGCACTAAATAAAATACATTCAAAATGTTTTTTTAAAAGATTTATTGGGAGATCAAAGATGGTGGCATGAGAGGAGAATGCCGATAACTGCCTGGGAAGGGCCTTGTGAACAGAGGGGAATCCACAGGGGAAACCCTGAGAAGAAACCTCAACTAAGAGAACCACACAACGCGGAACAACACCCAAAGGTCAGAGAAAAAAGAGGAGAGCAGGAGAGGGAAAGGGAAGCAGCAGTTCGGGGATAGAGACTCGGAGCGCGGACCAGGGCTGGCAAAAACAAAGGGGGATTGGGGGACTACGGTCAAAGTGGAGCTGGATTGAGGGCGGGCTGGAAGCCGAGACCTAGGGAGCGTGGGATCCCCACAAGACTGTGGACAATTTAACATCCGAACTCAAGGGACAGCACACAGTGCCCTAATCAGATCACAGAGCCTAAAGTGGAACAGGGACTGTGGAGCAGGGCGGCTGCACTTCCCGGCGGGCGGGGTGAGAGCAGGGCACCAGCCCACAGCAGCTCAGCACCCCTGATTTACGGAGGAGA
>PVKE010051569.1:0-10597 GCA_004027555.1 Craseonycteris thonglongyai | reverse complement strand
TGAAACTGCTAAAAGCCCAACAAATATCTTAAAGACAGCCAGGACAAAGAAAGACATTACATAAAATTGAACGAAGATAGGAAGATAGCAGACTTCTTAGTAGAAATAATTCAGGCTAGGAAACAGTGGAACGACATCTTTAAAATTTCAAAGAAAAAAATAGAGATATTTTAGAATTCTATATTAGCAAACACAGCTTTAAAAATACAGTAGACTCTGTTAAATGGCACCATTGGGATTGGTAAACGCTGGATAAACATACCCGACACTCTCAAGAAACCAGCAAGACTCTCAAACAACCAGCAAAATTCTCAAACACTTGGCAAAAAAAAAAAAAAAAAATCAAAGTTTTTGCTTGACAGTGCCAGTTGCTTGAGTTCTGGTTAACTGAGCATCTACTGTAACTTTAAGAGATAAAATATTTTCAGAAAAATAACAGCCATGCTATTGTATTGCCATCAAACCTGAGTTACAAAAAAACAGTACTGGGAATCATTTAGAAAAAAACAGTATAATACCAGATGGAAACTTGGATTGATACAAAAAAATAAAGAGTGCTAAAAATGATAATAATGAAGATACATATAATAGAAACTTTTATTTTCATTCCCTTAATAAAGATAATTGACTATATAAAGCAAAAAAATAAAAACATGTTGTGGAGTTTATGGTACATGTAAAAGTCAAAGGCATGACAACAAAAAGACACAGGATTTTGAAGAAACTGCTATACATTTCTTCTATTATACATGGAGTAGTGTAATATTACTTGAAGGCAGACAGTGACAAGTATTAAAAAGTGTAAACGCTAGAGAAACTACTAAGAAAATAAAAAGGTGCAACTAATAAGACAATAATGGAAATAAAATAATTTTTAAAATATTCAATCTAATGAGGGCAGAAAATGGTAAAAAGGGAAAACCAAACAACCAAATCAACAAAAAATCCAGATGGCACGAATATAAAACTAACAGGATAGATTTCAATTCAATCAGATCAAGAACCACTGGCCTAGAATACTGCTATTCGAAGTGCGGTCCAGGGAACCTTGGTGGCCTCAGAGTGTTCCTGTTGCACAACAAGATAAACACAGGGAGCATTTAGAAGCTTTTATGGAAGTCTGTTTAGAGTAATGTTATATCTGTTGAATCAAATAAAAATAATTGAGTTTTTTATTTTGTATGTTTCTGTACCTCATTTTTAGTAATTCTTCTTTATTGCACTTTACAAAGTATTGCTTTATGATTACAACATAAGCAAACAAAATCTCTGTGAAACCACAGGATAATTTGAGAGCATTCATTTCATAGACAAAGGACTTTCCTCCCAAATTGTACAAAGCAAGAACTTTATTTGGGTAAAAAAGAAAATAATAAAAGGCGGAGCTAGAGATAAAATTAGGCTGTGGGCTTAAGAGTTCTATTAATAAATTAGCTCTACCAAGATAAAGTATAACAAGAGACAATGACTACCAAACATTTATCTAAGTATTACATCAATAGTTTGTACCCAGAGGCTTCCATTACCCAGGATTTAGAGAAAGTGTCAGGCTTTCTAATAAGCTTTATAACAGACATCCCAAGGAACCAATCTTGGGACAAAGTTGCCTCTACCCTAACCCAATCCTTTGGGTGGTAGCTTTGGCAAGGGTAGCATCAACCTTTAGTGCAATGACATCTTATTTATTTTCGTTGATTTTAGAGTTAGAGATCTTGAAAACTAGCACATCCACTTCCAAGCTGTTCAAACTTAGGCAAGTTCATTAACTACTCCAAGCCTTAAGTAAAACTGAGATAATACTACCTTCCTCATGGGATTATTATTAGCATTAAATTAGTGCATATAATGTCCTTAACATCTGATAACAGAATGGGAAAAGTAGTAAGCTCTCAGTAAATATTAACTATTAAAAAAATTCATCCCAAAGTTTTGGTTCCAACATTGCTTTCTATTCCACAGCACACCAAAAAACAAAGTCATATGTGATAATGCTGAAAGCCAGAAACTATCTCCAATCAGAAAGCTACATTTTTTTAAAGCTACATGTGGATTTGATTCAAAATAGTTTCCTGAATGAACATGGGCCTTTTCCAAACACATCCAGCACAGCTCAGTCATTGGCACCCAAAACAAAGCTAATACTCTCAAAAGCTGCACGTGATAGAAATTAAGCTACCTGTATTGAAAGTGGATGTGAAAGTATTTAAAAGAGAAATAGAATGACTTGGAAAAAAAAAAAAAAAAAGGGAATTTAGGCACAGTCTCCTTTGCATAATCAAAGTGCAGCTTGTTGGGGAAGCTAAGATGGCTCAGTGGGTTAAGTGCTAGCTTTGCAGCTCCCAAGCCCGAGGATCGAATCCAGGCTCCGGACCAGGCGGACCCATATGCTGAACTGGGGTGTGCCCCCAGTTCATTTCTTGCTGGGGCCTATTCGGGAGGCTCCAGGCCCAGTTCCTGCCCTGCACAGCCCTGTGTTGTGAAACTACATGGAAAACTAATGCTGTCAACTATGGAGACTCCTCTGGGCTCTCCCCGTTCTCTCTGTTTCTCCTTGTCACTCTCTCTGTCAAAAAAACAATAAAAATAAATCTTAAAAAAAAATTTTTTTTTTAAGTGCAGCTTGTTAATTCCTTTTGGAAATATTTCCAGAATAAATGTATTATTATTGTGCCTATTAACAGAACAGGTTTCACATGCACTGTGCGTGGTTAATATGGCATATGATTCTCCCCTAGATGCCTTGAATATTTCACACTGAAGGTTGGGAACCAAAACTCCTCAGTCAATGCTAAGCAGTTTGGTAAGCTCTTGCTTCTGTGTTGCTGAGGGCCCTGGGACATTTCTGAGTAACAGAGATTAAGCTTACATAATGATCAGTTGCCCCTAAAAACCTCCTGACAGACATGAGACTCAACAAAGAAACAGGGTTTTCATCCCAATATCGATTCTGTGCCATTGTAACCATATTGTATAAAAACTGAACTGTAAATTAAATCTTTTCAACTTTTGAATCACAAAAGGTAAAGTGCATTTCTTAAGAGGATTCTCTATTGTGGACCAGATATTTCTGCATACAGCATCTTGATTTGGTAACTTAGAAACTATTGAACATTTTTTAAATCACTGAAGTCATTTTAGCTTAATTTAATGTCAAAGAAATTTTAGTTTTAAATTTTCTACATAGCTTACTCGGTTTTAAGCTCTATAAGTATGCATAAGGGCATCTTACTTGTTTGGGGAAATTGAATAATTACTTTTTCCACTTAAGAGGTACTTGAGAAGTTTAATTAGTAATTTTCTTTCATCAGGCCTCCACTCTTATAGCTGGAGTTGAAGATTCTGGTAGATATTTTCTTTCTAAGCATAGTGACACTGAGGGTGAGAGTAGGAAAGATTCAGAGAGAGGAAAGCCTAATTTATTAGTAAATTCAGTGCGAAAGGTAGTAAAAACAGATTTATTACCCAAAGAAAGCAAAAAGTTAGTATCTTTGATCAGTATCTAAAGAAAGATACAGGAGGCAGAGTAGGGTACCTAACAAGTGCTGGACACTGTATTAAACATTTTACAAACATTACTCAATCTATTCTCCATGATAGCTTAATAAATGTACCGCTTAGCCCCTTTTACAGAAGAGGAAAAGGAGCTTTAGAAAGGATCAATACCTTGAACAAATTTACATAGTTGCAAAGGTACAGAGCTAGGATTTTAATCAGTCAACACTAGACATGGATATTATTATGTACTTTATTATATTCCCCCCGAATTCAAATGTGAAGTCCAGCATGACTGTATTTGTTCACAGGGCCTTTTAAAAGGTCATTAAGCTTAAATTAGGTCATAAGGGTGGGTTTCTAATCCAGTATGACTGGTATCCTTATGAGAAGAAAAGATGCAGGTACACACACACAGAGAGAAATCCATGTGAGGGCAATAGTGAAAAGGCAGAGCTTCATCCTAGTGGCTTCTGAAAATGATGCCCCTCTCCCCACTGACTAGCCTCCCTAACGCGCCGTGATTCTAATGGCACAACATCAGTTGGGCAGGTACACCCGATGAAACCTCAGGGTTTCAGAGCTCTGATGAGCTTTTAAATCATACCCTTGAGACAGCAGCCTATTTATTTTCCTACAAGTTTCGGCCACCTGTCAGCGTGGGGAAATGTCCATTCTGTAACACACAGCTGCCATTGATAACCTACATCATCACATTTAATCCTCGCAATAATGCAGTGGCAGGCTTATCTCTCTCTACCAGGTGAAAGAGGCTTGGATAAGTAAGATTATTAACAGAGACTTTGCATGTCTGGTTTCTCTGACTCTAGGGAAGGGCAGAAGACATGTTCCCTAAAATCATTAAACTACTAAGGACAGTTCTGTAGTTATTTCAGAATCTCTTGAGAGCCCTCCACTTGGCCAATAGTTTCTCTCCTCTAGGTAAAGATGAGAGTCCTCTTTCTAGACTGAGGACGTGTGGTGTTCTTCATTGTGTTCTTCAGTTGGCTCTGCAGCCGGTAACAATGTGTTCTCCCTTCTCCTGTGTGATACAGCGTGCCAGGTCTTTGAATGTATATATTCATTTCATGTTAGATGTTCTGCTGAAACACTGAGACCTTTGAAATGGAGCCGGGATGGATTTATGATGACAATGGGTGGGTGAACACACATGCTTTCTCTCTTTTGTTCAGCACTGGGAGGAACACATAAATGACAGCCCATTCCCTTAGGATCACTTGTAGGTTATAATGCCCACACCTTAGCTTCTTTAGTCATGGTGAGATGAAAAAGAAACAGGGCAGCTACATGGAGGACCTTCAGATTCCAACTAAAACCATGGATATGATGAATGAATACTGTGACCAATATCCCATATGGAAAGAAGGCGTAAACTGTTAATGCAGCAGCTGGGGGAGACAAGGGGCATGCCATGTACATTAATGCCCTACTACAACCCCCCCTCACAGTGTGATTGACTGCTTTCTGGCAGCTCTATTGACCTTGCATGTGCAATCTCTAGTTCCTCTTTATCTTCCAAAAATAACCCTTTGCTATTTATATGCCAATAACAAGAATAAATAGAGGAACACGTGTGTTGTGTGGAAGTGTTACCCTTCGAGAATCGAAGGATCCTTATGTAAGATACTGGTGAACTCAAGGCTTTGCCCAATAATATATGGATTCCTGTGGGTCCTGTGGTCAGTCAAGGAATTTGTACATTCCCATTGTTGTTATTCACAGTTCCAGTGACCTGCTGGCCAATCCAATCAAGACTGTGTTAAGAGATAAAGCCAAGTAATGCCATTTCAGTATTTTCCTACTGTTCCTTCGTTTAATATGATGTGCAGATTGTATAAATGGTATTTCATAATATGCTAATGTCTTCGTTCTCTAGACAGTGAATGTTAGAGCCCTGCTCCTACCAAAAGCAGCTTAATCAAATTAACTCTGACTCGATGGACTTGTGAAGTGAGATGCTCTCTCATTTATTCCAGAGTGGTCTGCTCCAATGGCAGAGCTTTTTCAGTGCGCTAGTTAGGGTTGAAATGCTGTGTTCAACTGCATGATTTTTTTACCCCAAATTAATGATGTCTGAGTACATGGATTTAATACTTTACAGGAATTTCAATAAAGTGGAGAATGTTTTTGGCAAAAGAAACAATTGTGCTTTCTTATGGCTAGGGTAACTCTCGTTTGGGAAAGGAGTGTTGACAATCATATGAGGTTGAAATTATGGTGAGTTGTGTGTGCATAGAATTGCGGTTAGGAGCTTGGTAATGAGGAGATTTCTACTTCACCACCTCCTAATTGTGTGACTTGAACAACTTACTTCCCTCTCTGAGCCTCAGTTTCCTTTTCTGTAGAAAAGGAAGCCTTGGTTACATCTTTAGTAATAAGACTCCAGGAACAGTGATAAGGATTAAAAGAGACAAGGAAGCAACATGTAGAGATTACTTATCTCTGATGGGAGACTGTGAATCAATCCAATTATAGGGTATGTTTTGAAGGGTTCTCTAGATCCTTGCCTAAGGCAAAGCATCTCACCAGTCCCTCTAACTAACAGATCATCTCATCATTAAAGTTAATCCTTGGGACACCATGAGGGTCAACATTAAAAATGATTTTACTTATGGTTAGAATACAGCTTTAAATAACTTTGAAAGCATTTTTTATTGATTTGTTTCATTTTAGATTAAAGGTACTGATGATCAGAAACTAATAGTTGTTACTAGTAAGAAAAGTCTCCGGGGAAGCCGGGATGGCTCAGTGGGTTAAGCGCTCACTTTGCAGCGCCAGGGACCCAGGATCAAATCCTGGCCCCGGCCCGTGCGGACCCATGTGCTGAACTGGGAGCTCCCCCAGTTCAATTCTCTCTCTCTTTCTCTCTCTCTCTCTCTCTCTCTCTCTCTCTCTCTCTCGCTCTGTCAATAACAATAAAAAAAAATCCATTGGCATAACTCCAAGGTAGAGATTATAATTCTTAAAGAAAAAAAAAAGAAAAGTCTCCGGAATTCAGGTTCCAAAGTTTGTGTCCCTTGCATTTTATACAGATGCAACACACAGCTAGCTGAGAAGAAATTGCGAAGTCACCCACCCTCTTTTAGTCTGTGCACTAACATAACAGGATCAACACATCAATAACCTTGAATCTTACAGCATATATATATATATATATATCCAGACACAATATAACAGTGTCATTCAAAAAGCCACTAAAACGCACATGAAAAGGCAATGGGAAATATCAAGTAAATGTCAGGGCTTTTTCATTATACTTGAATATGGGCAGGTGTTAGAACACTGTATCTACTTTGCAGCTGCATAATTTATACAGGAAACTATGTCTGAATAATGTCCCCAGGGACTGGGAACCTCAAAGCTCATAATGCTGCTAAAATCTGGAGCCACCCAGATGTCTCACAGCCCAGGAACTGCTATTGAGTCTCAGGTCTTTGAGTGCTTTTTAACTGTGCCCTCACTCTGCGGCTCATCAGGACCTCCAAGCTAAGATCTTAAGGAAGATCTCAGGTTATGCCTGTAAATCCAGCTCACTTGCACCTCTATCACCACATCTTAACCCAGGAGTCAAAAGAGAGGCCAAGACTTGGCATGTTCCAAGCATGTGTGGGAACCATGTATACTCCCTTGGAAAGCCAGAGCTCTCCACCCTTCCTTTGGAATCTCCATCATTGAATCAACCAACCTACTACCCTCCCCCTCACACCCCACACCCTTTAAGACTTTACTAATTCCCCCAGAACGGGGAGAAGGGATCTTTAAAGCACATGAATGTTCTTCTCTGTTCCTTGGCCAAAGAATAAAGTTCCTGGCTTGTTTTACCAAAAACAAAAACAAAAACAAAAAGGAGACCCAAAGCTCTGTGTTTTCTGAATAAGACAAACCTACCTTCAGCTGCTCACATCTTCATGGGTGGGAGTGAAGATGGGGACTCAGAACTCTGAGCAGTCCTGATAATCCCCCCTCCTCAGGACCCCTGAACTTAAATTGCTTCCCCATCATCCTGCCATGGACCCTCAGTATGGATCTCATTATTCTCTGTGTCCCACTTCAAGTCAGTCACCACAGGAAGCCAAGACTCCCAGATGTTCCCTCACCCAACAATTCTAATATTCAAAATGCAACACTTCCTATCGACCACCAGTTCTGTCCCCAGCCCCACCAGACTCCGTACTCCACCTCCCTTGCTTTATTTTCTCCTCATTGTTTATTACACACACATATTTAAGCTAATGTGTATTTGCTTATCTGTCTCCCCACCAGAATATAAGTTCCACCAGGATAGAATTTTTTGTTTTGTTCAGTGCTGCACCTACAGTTTCTGTCATATAATAAGCACTCAATAAATATTTATTGCATAAATAAGTGAATAAGTACATGAACAAATGAATGAATGAATGAATGAATGAACAAATCATGTCCCAAGCTATGATAGCCACTAGAAGCTATGAGTATGTTAAGTCCAAAAGCAGAGACTAGTATATGATGATTAGTATTTGGTATCTGACTTCTTTCCTACTTGTTATTAATGGAATAGTGTGGATAGATTCTAGATGCTGCACTTGTTTGCTCACAGAATAAAGATTTGATGTCTCTGTCAAAGAAAACTGTGCTAGAAAGGCTATCTCGTAGAAATGTTTTACTCAACAAAATGACTGAATCTTTCTCAACTAAGTGTCCAGATATTCTGGCTATCTATAATCCATATCCTTATAAACTCCCAGGTCTTTCTCACTAAAGATGATGAATAGAAATAGAAGACTTACATGCAGGAAAAGTGATAAGAATAATATGCTATTTGAGTGGGAATTGAAAAGAAAAAAATCAATCAAAGAGAAAAATACAAGGCTAGAGAGTGCTCCATAACTTAGCACATAGGAGTCTCTCAATACATGTTTATTTAATAAATAAATGGATGGATGTCAAAAGTTCTAAAAGACGGGCAATAGGTTGGGTAAAAAGTAATCTCCTTAGTAGCAAAGAATTTCTCTACTTGCGGGCCTTTTTTTCTTGAATAATCACATGTGCAAACTGATATAAGATCACTTTAAGAAGTCTTCACAGATTGTTATAAAGAATATTTAGTTCCATAACTATGGTAAATATTAATTAGAGACCATATATATCATATTATTTAGAATATAACTGAATAAATTAATCAAATGATTTTGGATGTATCATTCTAACATATTAGTCTTTTAACAGTCTCTCTAGGCTTCATTTAAAAACAATGAATGATTCAATGTGTGCTTTGTTTCTAAGATAAGTGAATCATTGCTTAGCATTTCAAGTCCTTTATTTTACTTAATATTTTATATTTAAAATTGAGACAGTGCACAATAATAAGGATGTGGCTGGCCTAGGAGTCAAGAGCTTTGGGCTCCCCTGAAGATATTGGAAGAATTAATTCCTAGGGGCTCCACTGTGAACTGCCTGCTATGTCTCAAGGATTCAGAAAACTTATTTTAGTTTTGGATTTTTGAAAGAAAAACAATTATTTGAGAATTTAGTATTTACGCTTCACTAAACTTTTTGTCAGAATACTTCATGATGACAAAACCAATAACGATATGCCAATGTTATGTTTTGGATATTAGTTTGTTACAAGATTGAATATCTGGATCTGGAACTCTCCAGGGGGAAAATATGGCAAAGGGAAAATGAAAGTGTTTTTTGCTTTTTTTTTTTTCACATTAAAGTGAAAGGCTGAGGTAAGGCTGGATTTAGCTGCATTTCAAGCAGGAGAACGTAGAAGCTGTCTCAAGATTCCTTTTTCTAAGGTATTAATAGTTGCATTTCCAAATTTTTTATTTGACAGTCAGAAGTACCAGTCAGATGATTATATATTCAAATGTATTTAAGTATGGTTTAATTTCTCAGAGCTTTTGTTTCATAGAGCTATACATTTTCTGAGTCAGGCAGTAGCTTAAAGTTCATCAAATCCATTCACCTTTCAGAGAAACTGTAGAATCTAAGGAGCAATTTCTTTTTGTCTGAATGTTTATAATCGAGACACATAGGCAAGTGGTGAAAATAAAACAGATAAAAATGATACAACAAGAAATTCCATAAATGGATATGTTTTCTTCTTCTCTTCTATTGACATTATTTAGGTTAATACAGTTATATATATATATATACACACACACACACACACACATACATACATACATACATACACACACACACATACACACACACACACACACACACACACACACATACATATACATATTGTGGTCCTGAGAATGTAAAAAACACACATGTAAAGTTTTGATAACAATTTCATTTTGACAACAGAATTTTAATAGCTTTGTTCTATTCATGTTTGCTTTCAATAATAAAATAAAGATGAAATTTCAAAATGTATCCTGCTGTCCTTAGCCATAATGTCAAAGCAATTGAAGGAACTTAATTGTAGATGGGATGTTGCAGCAAGAGAATTCAGAAGGAAGTTAAGGTTCTCATTTCTAATTTTCCTCTTTTCTGCAATGGACATTAGACACTTAAAAGTTATATAAAATTTTACATTTTATAGTAAACATAGAGTAATGTACATATGTTTATCTCTGTGGGAAGTGCTGTCTATATCCCTGTAGCTAATATTGATACACTCAATTAGCATAATCTATGCAATACTGGAAACTGCCTTTGTTATTTAGAAGGATTCCCTGGCTTGCACAATGTTTTGTACTATCTTTTCCAAGTCTGGGGCAACATGATCTTTTTGTGGAATCTACAGCATGAAACAAAATTCTCCAACAATTTCCATAAGGCGGCTTATCTGTTTTACTTTTTCCAGGTGCCCTGGGTGATCCTGCTAGGATCATTTGCATCGAGTTGAAAACTAACAAAAACACAATTACAAAGGGGCTGGGGGTGGGGGTTGGGGGGTGGGATAAGGAAAGGAAAGATTCCAAATCAGGGTGGATCCTCTTTGTGCTGGAGGGGACAGGACTGTGGTGTATCTTTGACGGCAGCAGTGGAGGAAATGAAGCTCTGACTGCAAGCCAGGTTTGAGCAGAACATTAATACGAGGTAAATCAGCATGATCCTGATTGCTGCACGTAAGAAACAGATGCCA
>PVKE010051568.1:0-10600 GCA_004027555.1 Craseonycteris thonglongyai | reverse complement strand
GCAATACTACTGCCACACAACAGGCAAACGCATTTACCTTTTAAATTAATGAAACAATATGATTCCTCCCAGTCTGTGTTAAAATTATAGGTTCGTTTTCTCTTACTTGGTCCACTCATTTTAGGACTAAAAAAATAAAAATAAAAATAGTTATAGAACTACAATATCATATCAAATTGCCACCATAATAATAGATTACGTACCTCGCTTTTAGTTCATTTAAAATCGAATATATCAAAACACTGTGATCCTAGCTAACCGTCACGACCCGATCAGTCTAGCAACCGCAATCAAAACGGCAACTTGGCGCCTCCCGGTTGGGGGGAGGAGAGTTTAAAGAGCGCAGCGGCTAAACAAGACGCCACATGTACAAAGGCGAAAGCTAGGGAAACACTTATACATACGATATCGCAAACATACCAACGAATATAATCAACCTGTGTAGATACTCAAACAAGATTTTAAAATTCTAACAAATGTATAAAAATAAATTATAGTTTTACTTAGTGTTTATGAAAAACTTCTGATGCAGTCAAATAATGGCGGGCGCACACAAATCGGGCATGGCGCCCGTGGGCACGGGTTTGGGAATCCCTCGTTTAGGGAATTGGTCAACACTGGAGGAATTATCCTCCATGGCCTGTCTTATTAATAGTAGATCACTTAGATTTAAAAAATGCAGGCAAGCCAAATCCGTTCAGATTAAATTTTAAGGTGCAAGTGGCCTTGAGATGAAAACAGATGAAGCAATATTTGCTTTTAAGATAAGTAGTAAAGAAAATGGGTGTGTAAACCTGGCTTACTATATATGATATAGATGATTTCAGTGTATATTTTCAAACCTTAAATTGAAATATCACAGGAATTTCTTACATTTTTTTAAGTTACAAAATTTATTTCTTTAAAATTTTTTTTTTATTAATAGTCCAGCATTTACCTGCGTATTGGGTTGTATTAATGGTGATGGAAGAGCAGGTGATGGAAATGTGTATTTTTTGTTCTATTTGGACGTGTGTGCGGAATATTTTTGTGTTGTGATCAGATTGTTCATTATGCTCCCTTTGGATGTGTGTACTGTTTGGCCTTCCTGCCTTGCATGCTCATTCAGAGGCTTTCCAAGTCATTATGCTGGACTTCAGCCTTGTTCAGTAAAAAGGCTATTTCCTCCATCAGCTGTCTACTTGGACATACATTCTTTTTACTTGCAAAAAGGTTTTATATGCATTTTGAGTGTATTAGATGGATTTTTCAAATTACTCACAGATAATCAGTTTTTTAAAGTTATAATTTGAGCTGTGACCTCTCAAACTGTGAATTATAAGGTTTGACCCTTTGGTTCACTGTTTGACACAGCAGCCATTAATTACAGTTGTTAAAGGACATTTTATTTTAGTTAGAATTTGTATGATGAAAACAGTTTGAATGTTTTCCCTTTAACTTTCAAGAATAAATGCTGAAATATAAATATATACATGTATATTCAAATATAATAAATAGTTGGCTTACAAATGCATCCCGTACTGAAATGTATTTTTACACATTAAATTTGTTATACGTACCTGTAGAGATTTTAATGTAATAACCTGTGAGTTAACACTAAGATTATACTTAATTTTATATAACTCTGGTATCAGGATGAGACTGACTTTTTAAATATGTTTATCAGGGTGTGAGATATTTATTGCTGTTTGAATCTAGGCTATTCTTTTTTCTTTTCCTTGAAAGGGATACACAAGTAGGTGCCCATGAATGCCAGGTGTCTGACAGTAATTTGAGAGGCCTCAGGATTGTTCGAAGTAGCATGGTAGGGGAGAATGTATGCTAGTCAAGTGGTTTTCACAAATGTGCATGGCTCAGGGTACTGAGATGGGATGGACAGAGCAGAAAGGTCAGTTTGACTAAATGCAGAAAGACATCCAGATGTGTGGCTCTTTTTCTGATTAAGTATATAGTGTGAATTTCTTTTAGACCCATTAATTTGTATCTTTTAAGGAATTGTTTGCCTTTATTATATATATATATATATATATATTTTTTTTTTTTTTTTTTTTTTTTTTTTTTTTTTTTTTTTTTTTTTTTTTTTTTTTTTTTTTTTTTTTCTTCAATATTTGCAAAGTCAAAATATACTAACTCTAGGTAAAATTTTCAGAAAGCAAATATTTTTCTGAGAGTAATTATAAGTACTTTTTATTTCACAAAGTACATTGAATCATTTGCAGATTTCCCAGAATGCCCTGAGATATGGGTCTACCAGCTTCTCTCCCCAAGTAGCTTCTGTTCATAGGTAATCATCCAATCTTTTAGGTAGATAACATTTTAGGAATTTGATTTTCCCATGGCAAAAAGCTCATTCTTTGAACTAAATGTAAGGACTTGTAAACACATTATGAGAATTTTGAAATTTTAAAATAATTTTCAGAGATTAGACTCAGAATAGTTCATTTTAATTTTCGGGATTTATATTGATCTCATTATTTGTAAAGATCTATTTTATTGTTTTTGAGAGAAGTGGGGAGAGAGAGAGAATGGGGGAGGGAAAGCAGTCTGCATTGTTGTACATCATTAGCTATGATAGTTTCATTCCACACAATGTGGATGTGGGGCTATATGGGACAGGAACTGAACTTGGGGCCTCCCACATGGGAGGCAAGAACCTTCACTGTCATCCCAGCGATTACCAGTTGTGCTGCAGTCAGCACATGGATTTGCTGGGGCCGGGGCTGGGATTTGATCCCTGAAGCTTGCGGTTGCAGGGCAAGCACTCAACCTGTTGAGATATCCTGGCATCCCTGATCTCATTTTTGTTTGGTAAAGCTATTTCTTCACCTTTTTCTGTTCCTCATATCACTTAATAGCTAATGCAGGATGACATTGACATTTTTAAAAATTTGGTCCCAAACTACTCTTTGAGCCCATAACTTTCAAACTTCTCTTCTGCTCTTCCCATCCCACTCACCTCCTTTCCCTAAGCACACAATTCCTTCCACCCACAGTGCACTGTTTGTTGTCTTCTGCCTTTGCTCTTACCGTTCACTCAGCCTGCTGTGGCCTCTCTGTGGCCCAGAAAAAGGCTGTGTCAGTAATTGAGGCCTTATTCATCCTCCAATACAGAGCAGCACATTTTTTCTTTTAAAGAGATTTACTGACAGAGACAGAGACAGAGAGAGAAGGGGGAGGGCCCAGAGCAGTCTTCATGGTTGTAATTCATCAGTTTTTGACATGGTTTCATTCCACACAGGTGGGCAGGGGCCGTGCAGGATGGGAACTGGTCGGCAGGCCTCCCGCATGGGAAGCACACCCCAGTTCAGCATATGGGTCCACACGGGCTGGGGCCAGGATTTGATCCTTGGTCCCCGGGGCTGCAAAGTGAGCGCTTAACCTGCTGAGCCATCTTGTCTTCCCCAAACACATCTTTTCTTGGTGTCTCCTTTACAGTTGCTCACACGAGTAGAACACCTATCACATTGTGGTATATGTAGTTTTCACCTACACTGTCTCCTTTTCCACATGGTAAGCTTCTTGAGGGGATGGACTTTACCTTCTTCATTTTTGTATTTAGTTCAAGCTAGGTTCTCAATAAATTTTATTGAATTGACTACCCTATAAAATGTAGAAAAACTGTATCTTCAGTTGTACTCAGAATTTCTCCACAACACAAACATGGAATCTTTTATAAATTATATACTGGGGAAGTCGGGATGGCTCAGTGGGTTAAGAGCTCACTTTGCAGCCCCGGGGACCAATGATCGAATCCCGGCCTCAGGCCATGTGGACCCATATGCTGAAATGGGGAGTGCCCCAAGTTCGGTTCTCACCAGGGTGAGACCCCGGTTCAGTGCCTGCCTAGTGCAGCCCTGCTCCCACCTGTGGAATGAAACTATGTGGAAAAACCAGTGATGTGCAACTGTGGAGACTGTTCTGGGCCCTCCTGCTTCTTTTTCTCTCTCTCTCTCTCTCTCTCTCTCTTTGTCAAAAACAATAAAAATAAATCTTAAAAAAAAGAAATTATATACTAAATTTTTTTTGTAATACTACACATTTTCTTTTAGGTCTGGGTATTTTTTTGGTGCTTATTTTTAAAGCTCAGTAAGGAAACAAAAGTTTATTCCTAATTTATTGCAATAAAGTGAAATACAATTTGAAGGCAAATGAGATTTTTAGTTAAAAAAGAAAGACCAAACCAGTGACTTTTCAAAGTAGTTTTAAATCTTAACACTTGAAATGATAACATTGAAGGATTTAAAAGAAAGTCTTAGAAGTGTTTAATACTGTTTAATTTTATACAAACCACTGGTGATGACTGTACTTAGTTTGAAATCGTTTTTTATATGTGTAGACTTATCCAGGATCTGAAATTTAGGCAATAATTAGCCTCTCCAATGGATCTGTTTGGAAAGCATTATAAAATAATAGCTCTCTTCCCAAAGAAAAATGCAGTTGTATTATGGCTGCACTTATTTAATGGTGTCTCAGCTGAAACAGGTGCCTTACGGCTTTGTTCTCCAGGAGCGGCTTTATAGGTTTAAGCACTGAGTGTACAGTACACAGTGGCACTATTAACAAATCAGAATGAGGCTGAGGGAAAACTCATCTAGGACCCACACACCTAAATGCAGTTAGTAAACAGAGAAACCAACTCTCATTAAGCATAATTAAACCTAATATTGACTGTAAACTGTTACTTACCTTAAACTTCTCTGTAGAGAGTGTGAAAAGGGATTAACCTAGCAGATTGGGACATTAATTACTACCTCTTCCACATTAAAGTTACCATCAAGAAAGGCTGTATTCATAAATAAAACATAGAAGGGATTGAGACTGAAAATATGTAAATTTACATTATAAAAAGGAAAGAAAAGCCTAAATTAAAACAAAAGAGTAAGTGAGCTGTGAGCAATGCCAGACCTAGAAAAATGAAACTCAGGCTAATTACTACAGAAAAAAAAAAAAAAGGCTGAAATAATCAGAGAAATGTGTCCTTGCTTCTGACTGACAGGATCTGCTTCACGGGAGACTCAGGTCAGCCGAGTCCACGCTTTCTCATTTGTGGCTTCCTCTGCTGCTGAAACTAATGTGTGGTTTAGGGAGAGGATGAAGAGACTTGGGAGAAGTACAATTTCTTCCTCCCCCCCTGTCATTAGTAGCCCTTTATTTATGAAATTGATTATAATGATTGTACAGATGTTGTCTGATTTGTCAGCAAGAAGGCACAGTGCTGTGTTTTTGTTCAGTCAAAATTGTCTGGTAACTGGTCTCCTGCTACTATTTAATAATCTCCTTCTTGGGTGTAATCTAAAGAGTACGTTGTGAAGGATATAAAAATGTCAGCTAAATTTAAGTTATACTGTAAAGTTTTTATATTATACTGCTGCCCCAAAGCAGGCAGGCAGCTCTGGGAGGTAAGAATTTAAAGAGAAAAGCGAAGTAATGACAATACAAACTTATCTACCAGCCTTAAAATTGTCTTCAAAAATCTGTCAGCCTGTCTGTATGCCCCGAATGTACTCTGTTATCTATTACTTGTTTTCTATTTCCTTTCCAATAAGAAACCATATACTCATCTCTGGACTTTCTTACTACTTCACCAGAGTGAGGATTCTAATTTCTGGAACTGAATCCACATATAACCTTGCTCAAGGTTTGAATAAACCATAATTTAGGTTTAACACGTTAGGCTCCTAACCAGGTCTTAGTGCTCTGATGTTTAATTTTATCTTTCAGGTGCTCATGAATACTATTAAAATAGAGCTGTGTATGTGAAAAAGGGAACCTAAGAATTAAACTTGGAGCATATATTTGTTTTTTTTTGTTTTTTGTTTTAAGAGGACATGAGGTTTAGTTTTAGAATAAAACCCCTATTTCTCCTTTGAATTTAAAACTAGTTTCAAAGTTCATGAGATGAACTAATGAAACAGAAATAATTAATGGACAAAAACCTATTCTTTATTTCCTCCATTGAACAGAAATTCACAGAACTGGTTGGATGCTGAAGGATGAACAAAAACAGTGAGAATAAGAGTACTTCAATCCTCTGTTCTTGTAACAATCGTGACATTACAGAATAACCATAACAATAGCACTTGTATTAATCAGACATATTTATACAGAATTAGTGTTGGCTTTTGCTCTATATTACCTTTAGTTTTACAAGCACTTTTATTATCTGTGCATATCAAAAGAGACACGGTAAATGAACAAAGAAGCCCTGTTATGAGACAAGTATTATTTGACATTTTGGGAAGCTCTTATTATAGGGTTTCCTCTTAAGTGAGAATAACGGGAAGGTTGTCATTAGTTGCACTATTACAGACACTCTGGATTTTTAAAAACAGAAATGGAGCCAACTTTTTTCCTTGAAGAAGGTTCATCAGTTAAAACAATTAAAATGATCTGAGAGTTCTAACCAAGTTCTAACCAAGACTTATCCCCATGATCTGTTTGTTTTATCATGTGAAACACTGACCACATAAGTAGGCTAACCAGATGCATGGTTTTAAATGGGACAGAAACCAACGGTACTGTCCCACTTCAAATAGTATGTTTGGTCAGCCTATTGACACCTTGAGTTTAGTCCAGTAGACTAGGCTGAAATACATACCACCTAAAATGGGATGCATCCTTGTTTTCTATCACATTTCAAATAGTATGTCTGGTCTTTCTACACATAGGTATCTCTTAATACAATTGTTTTTTTTTAAGAACTGGCTAGATGCAAGTTTCTTTCTCTCTTTTTTACAGAGTATAATCATCTTTAGACTTCTGGAAAGCCTCCAATTAAGCCAAAATGCAGAAGTTTTGCAAGGTCTATAGCCTTATGCATTTTACTTTTTATTTTATTTTTGTCTTAAAAGAGGAGAGCTGTACAAAAGTTTTTTTCAGGTCTTTTCAGTTTTGTGACAAGCCTGGCTGGGAATTAAGGTGAAGAAAAAGAATGATTATGGGTAATACTGAGTTCCCTTTGAAAATCTTTGGGCCTGTACTTTCAGAGGCTGACCAGTTGTATTTGTTTTGTCTATAGCTTGGCATACAATTTTAAGTTCAATGAATAAAATAATGCTGTTAAAAAAAAACCAAAAAAAAAACACAATAGGCGAGTCACTACAGCTGCAACACATCTGCTTTCTGAATAAGGAAAACAATGATTCTCAAAGCAGAGTGAGTGAGATTAAAATTACCACCTGTGGGGTCTTTTTAAATTATTCTCCCCCCAAATTGACAATTATTTGTATAGATGCTTGTCTAAGAGCCAGAGATACTAGAAATAGTTTGACCAGTTGATAATTTAGCTGTTTTTATTCTTTTAAAGTTTACATGTAGAAAACAGAAGAGATTTTATTTTAATAAACATAGATTATTTTCCATCTACCCCATCATATCTTCCTGTTTTATGTCAGCAAACACTGAGTTTGGTGGGGAGAGAGGTTCAGTGAAAAAACAAACAAACCCTCCAAATAACATATAAGCCCCTCAGGAAGAAAAAAAGGCTGCCAAGTTTGGGGTTTAAACACATCTTAAAAGCAAGCCAAGTTTTTTGAAAGAGACTTGAAAAGTCATTAAACTCCTCTTAATCACCCACTGTTCTACCTAGCAATAGGAAAGGATAAAACTGTTTTATACTTTGAAAAACTTAAATTCTTTAAAATTAATTTTTTTACTTGCCTGTTTGTTTTAAATTTCTAATGTTTTCTCATACATTTTTAGTTGGATGTTAGAAAGATAGGTAAAGTGATTTAACCTGTGGCTGTTCTATTTCAAAGTATAGGAAAATTAAAAATTTATTTAAAATAGGAGAGCTCCTCCTTGACTGGAGGTGAGATTTCTTGGCTTTCAGGATGAAATGTCCTCTCACTTTAGGAGCATTAACCAAATCATTTATTTAAGACAGTGTCACTGCATATAACATTTTATGCTACTTATAAGGCACTTATTGCCCAAATAACACTTGAAGGTAGTTCAAAGTAGTAATACTTCCATATGTCTTAAATCCCCCACCTGATTATGAACTGTGAGAGCAGGGAATATATCATTTATAACTTTATATCCTCCTTAGTGCTTTGGATATTTATTACAAGTAGGCAGTACATGTTTTTAGATGATTCTATTTTAAATTTGAACTAGCTGAGGTTAGTGAGGAGAGTCACCGTACTGGAAGGTAGTTCAGTGAATTTTTTCTTTTCTTTTCTTTTTACATCAGAATGTGATTCATCTTAATTTTCAAATACATAAAATTTTCAAGGAAATAAATTCACCTGTGACTCACAAATTACTAGTTTCCCTTAGTAGCCAATTACATACATCTCACCTATGCCTAGTCTAAAGCTAGTTATACTTTGGGTTTGTATCTCCTACCTTTAGTAACAAATCTGTCCTTTCATTCGCTTAAAAACAAAACAGAAAACATTTATTAGTGCCTACTATATGTGAAGTGTAGAGCTATACAAATGAAAATATAGGATGTCTACTCTCAAGAGAACAATGGGCTGTTGGGGTTTCAAACACAGTAGAATTCTATAAGTATTAATACCTTAAGAGGGACCTAGAAAAGCTACTATGGGGACATGAAATCTGCTTAGGATATCAAAGAAGGATTCATAACAATAATACTTGAATAGAGATTTGAAAAATGAGTAGGAGTTTGATAAGTGAAAAGGGAGTGCAGAAGTAGTTGCATTGGAAAAGTAACTGTGCATGAAGGCCCAGAGGAATGAGAAAGCCTGGTTCATTCAATGATAGTAACTGGTTTAGTATGGCTGCATCTTAGGGTGGAAGTAAAGAAGGAAGGCTAGATGGGTAATGTTGGTAAGATTATAAAAGGCCATAAATCCTATACTAAGGAGATTGAATTTTATTCTGTCACCATTGGTGAGACATTGAAAGATCAATGTAGAAGGATATGATCAGAGTGTGGAGGTATACCGTATTTTCCGGCGTATAAGACGACTTTTGAAATGAAAAAAAGTTAACCAAAAATCGGGGGGTCATCTTATATGCCGAGTATATCCCGAAAAACGTCTCGATATGCCGCTAAACAAATTTTCCAACTTGATCCCGAAAATCGTCTGGATATGCCGCTAAACGAATTTTCCAACTCGATCCCGAAAATCGTCTGGATATGCCACTAAACGAATTTTCCAACTCGATCCCGCACCAATCACTGCAAGGCTGCTCGGACCGCCTCTCTACCAGTAATCCATACCACGTAATGATCAGATAGATATGAAGGATGATGGAGGAGTCAAGAATGAGTCAGCTTACTGACTGGTGAGTTTTAGCATCATTTATAAGACATAGAAAATACTACTAGCTACTGCCTTCTCTCTTTTCCCAGTTTACACTCAAATTTCTCCAAAATGATATTTGTACTCATGTTTTCATTTCCTCACCAATCTGTTCATCAGTTCAGCCTATTTGCCTTTGAGATCCTCCATCATTTTATAAAACTGGCTCTGAGATCCGTTGAGCACTTTTTATCTTGCTGACTACTTCCTCCTTTTTGAAATGTTTTCTGCCTTTATTTTCCATCTCAACCTGCTCTCCTGATTTTCTTAAGTCCCTTGTTATTCCCCCAATATCTCCTTCGCAGGCATATTCTTTCATATCCACCTATTAAATGTTGGAGATCCTCAGGGCTGGACCCAAAGAACTTCTGCTGATGCCTAACATTTTGGATATCTTTATAGCCACAATGTATTGAAATGGTTTCCAGAATGTGCTATAATTGTTTTCAGGTTATTTTTTTTTGGGGGGGGGGGCATGTTTCAAAAGTTATATCTAAAGTACAAAGCCTTCTATTCTTTATAATACTCAATGCATACCCACAGAGAAACTCATATGGAACTTTTATTCTAATTTGAACATCATATAAAATCTTCCTCATGCAATTATTAGTCTTCCTTGAATCAGTTTATTAATCTATAGTATATCGGTATACTATGGGTTATGTACTATACATCCAGCTCTTTAGGATTCCTTGGTGTTGTGGTTTGATATTTTACTATCTAAAAAGGGTAGTGAAATCTAGAGGATGCACAAATGATACTTCAAATTACATAGTCAAAAGTTATAAAAATGTTTACTTGCCTTTTCCACACCTTCACTTCACACTTTGCTTCTCAAATCTAATATAATCCCATGCTTGTGGAAATATATATCTCTAATTCCATGTTTACTTTAAATTTCTTTGTACAATTTTTGATATGAAATGTTATGAAAATGTTTCCTGAAAGTCTGAATAGATTGTGTATTCTGGTTACTGCATTTACATATGCTAATTTGACTCCCATCAGAAGCCCAGCTGTAAGCACTCAATTCACCAACTGGGGCTTAAAGTTTTTCAGAAATGTTACCCCTTTGTACCTATTCCCCTTGTTTATCTTTGGTCAGAAAGCGTCTTGTAAACCTTTTTGTGATTGGGTCACATTACCAATGTATTTTCAGTACTCCGTGAAAAATGGCCATTTTTTTTTAATATTATTATATTTTATTGTTAAATTTAATGGGGTGACATTGGTTGGTAACAATTAGAGAGTTTCCCGATGTACAAGTCCACATCACATCACCTATGCATCGCATTATGTGCCCAGCTCCCAGAATCAGGTCC
>PVKE010051567.1:0-10598 GCA_004027555.1 Craseonycteris thonglongyai | reverse complement strand
TCTTCAGTGCATATTTATTTCTATTTTACTTTTGACAGATAGAGAGAGAGACAGAGACAGAGACAGCTAGAGAACCGAACTGTGGGAACTCCCCAGTTCAGCATGTGGGTCCTGCCTGGGCCGGAGCCGGGATTCGATCCTTGGTCCTCGTGGCCTCAAAGCGAGCGCTCAACCCGCTGAGCCGTCCCGGCTTTTCCCTAAATTTTTTTTTAAGATTTTACTTTTTGAGATGAGAGGACAGAGAGAGAGAGAGAGAGAGAGAGAGAGAGAGAGAGAGAGAGAGAACCCAGAGTAGTCCCCATAGTTTACATAATTAGTTGTGAGGCAATAGATTTTTGCCCATTGATTTTGTATCCTGCAATTATACTGTATTCATTTATTTTTTCTAATATTTTTCTGGTGTAGTCTTTAGGGTTTTCTATATGAAGGGTTATGTTGATGCAGGAACAACTGTGAGTGATGGTGTCCAACATTCATGGTCTCATGAACTCAAAGAATGGGAATGCAGACTCCACAGGAAAGGTGAAGTGACAAAGTTTATCAAGGAAGGAAAAGACTAAAAGCTCTTGAAATGAGAGGAGACATCCGAAAATGAAATGCCCATGGAAAAAAGGAAAGCTCTCTGGTGAGAGGGGGCACCCAAAAGTGGAATGCCCACTGAAAAGAAGAAAGCTACTGTTTTTATCTTTTGGAAGAAGGAAGGGGTCCAGGCATTGTTGGCTTTGGTGTCCTTTGTTATTATTATTTTTTTCAATATCCCTACCTTCCTCCCAAGGTTACATTTACATACATTAGAGATGGACATCTGAAGCCCAAGGCTTACATTGGCATTTCTTAGGCATGGGCATCATCTTCTTCCTCAGCTTTGTTACCTGACCATCCTCTTTCCATACTACATTCTAAGGCATTTTGTCAAGACTACCGAGATCCACCCCCCACCCCACAACTGCCTAGGTTCCACTAATTATCCTGTTTCAATGTCATCTGCCAAAAGTGGCAGTTTGACTTCTTCACTCTCAATTTGGATACCTTTTATTTTTCTCTCCTGTCTAATTCCTCTGGCTAGATATTTCAGTACTATGTTAAATAACAATGATGACAGGGTGCATCCCTATCTATTTTCTCATTTTAGGAGAAAATATTTCAGTAATTCCTCATTCACTATATTAGATGGTTTTCATGTATGGCTTTTATTATTTTGAGGTAATTTTTTAATACCCAGCTTATTATGTGTTTTGATCATAAATGAATGTTGTATTGTTGCAGAAAACCATTGAGCAAGGAAACTCAAGCGGCACACTGAGATCAGGGAGAACACAGCTTTATTATGCCAGTGAGCCCAGTAAGATCACTCCCAAAGACTGAGACCCGACCGATGGGGGACTTTTACCTTTATGGGGCCTATCATGGGGCTCGGGGATTGGTTACTTTGTAAGGATGTTGGTGGGAAAGTCCCAGCCCTCAGGCATCACTATTTTGGGTGGTGACCGGGGTGGTGGGGGCACCATTTTAGCTCAGGCAGTGAATTTCCTTATATGGAATTTTCCCTATTAGTATCTTGTCAAAAGTATTTTCTGCATCAATTGGTATAATCATATAGAACTGATATAATCATATGGACATGTTTACTTTTTATACATTAATAACAAAATAATTTGACCCTATATAATTAATTTTGTCATCTGTTTTTCAGTAATTTGATCCATACAAGTTGACTATTTTGTTATGATTACACTAAACCTCTATTACCTTATAATATAAAGACACCTTAGATTACTTATTGTTTTAGCTGAGTTTAACTAGAAATGGGGGAATATATAAGGTGGGAAAAAACTGTGTACACTAATAATAAAACAACCACATGTAGCAGTCAGCAAAAGCAAGCATCAGCATTATGGGGTAAATATTAAAGTGTAAAATACCTGAGTTTTTACTGTATCTGCCTTCTGCTAAACACTGAAATATGGAGAACAGGACACACCTTCCTGAATGGATAGATTTCTTTATTAAATACACACACACACACACACAAACACTCACAGTGGGAAGCACAGTAAGGGAACATATTAAAACAAAGCTTTGTAGTAATGTCTTTGGAAACATTTTCCAAGATAGGAACTTGAAAAGCATTTAATCTTATGAATAGCTGTAGAGTGTGCTTTGCATTAGGTGGTATTTTAAATTTCCATTAGTTTTCAACTGACCTGGTGGAATTTCCCAAACTGTTCTCTATTTTATATTTTTTCCTTATGAAAATTTTGTTATCCAGAATAATTAAAATGCATACATTGAGAGTCTGAATTCTTTTGAAAATCTCATTGATATATTACCTATTTTCATTTTGGATAAAAAATTTGATTTAAATGCTTATCTAGTGGTGTCACTGGATAAAATGATTACTTTTATGACTGTGTTTTCTGCTTCATTTATTTAACGTCTCACATGTCTCATTTGATGAATACTAATGTGGCATCATTTTACTTCTTATAAACTGCACAGAAGAAAAACTTAAATACTGTAAACTTATCAAACTCTAGAATTTTTTAAAAAAGATTTATTTATTGTTTTTGACAGAGAGAGAGATAGATACAGAGTCAGAGACAGAGAGAAGGGGGAGGGCCCAGAACAGTCTTCATAGTTATACATCATCGGTTTTTCCACATAGTTTCATTCTACAGGTGGGTGTGAGGCTGCACAGGGTAGGAACTGGGCAGGGGTCTCTCCCTGGTGAGAACTGAACTGGGGACACTCCCCAGTTCAGCATATGGGTCCACATGGGCTGGGGCTGGGGCCGGGATTCAATCCGCGGTCCCCTGGGCTGCAAAATCAGTGCCTAACCCACTGCGCCATCCCAGCTTCCCTAGAATATTTTTTTTGACAGAAAGAGAGAGAGATACAGAGACAGAGAGACAACTAAACTGTGGTAACTCCCCAGTTCAGCATGTGGGTCCGCCTAGGCCAGAGCCAGGATTCGATCCTCGGTCCTAGGGGCTTCAAAGCGAACGCTTCACCTGCTGAGCCATCCCAGCTTTCCCTCAAACTCTAGAATATTAATACCTATCATCAAAAATATATTCCAAATGCCAATTTTAAGTATCTGTTCACAACTTGAAATAGTAATTTCTATTTTATTGTTATTTTTATTATTACCTAAGAAGATTCTACTGATATTTTAAAAAATAATCATTGTTATTTAAACTTGAATGTGTCTGTTGTTTTACATTGCTCACTAAATATATCTAAATAATCTAGACCTTGAAATATTATCTAATAATATGAAAAGTAAGTTTTGTAAATTTCAACGCATTGACTGAGCATAGATGATCACCTTGTGGGTAGTTAACATTCCTTAAGTGAATCTCTAGTAGCATGACCAAGTATTTTTATATAATGAATCTATTTGCACACATTGTACTTTTATACAAATTTTAATATTTTGATTAAACAGAGTGCAAACTCATGTAATTTGGAATAAGTTAACCACAGTTTTGAAAAATTGGAATCCAAAAGGAAACATAAAATTCTATATTAAAATCTTTATTCCTTTTTTATTAATTGTAGATTTATATAAATCAGGCCCAAACACCAGGGGTACAACAGAATTTTACATAATTTTTTCAGAAACTTTTAAACATAGAACTTAAAAAATTTATCCTGACTAGGTAGCAAATAATGTGTTACAGCAGTAGACAGCAAAATTCTTTCTTCAAATTTTGACTTGCCGACTTCATTTTTATATGTTTATTTTTTATTGTTACATTTATTAGGGTAACATTGGTTAGTAAAAATTACATAGGTTTCAGGTGTACAACTCTACAGTACTTTGCTTATGTGTTATAATATGTGTTCACCACATGAAGTCAACTTTACTTTCATCACCACATATTTAGCTCAACTTCCCTCCTCTCTCATCCCTTCCCCCTTACCCTCAGGTAACCACTAAACTATCGACATGTTATTTTTATGTAGCTATTAGTAGAAATGTTTTAACATTAAACTTCCATATTAAGTATCTATATTTTAAAAATACAGACACAAAAAGCATTATTGCTTAAGACAGTTCATTTCTTACCTCCTTCTTTAGTTATGTAATTGTAGTCTGGAGGCATTTTAGTTTTTCTCATAATAAGGTGCCACCAGAATATTCGATAAGTATGGAACTTGAAAAGTAAAATGGTGATAAAGAATAGCTTATATGATGTCTTCATTTTAACACAAAGACATTTTTAATATGTTAGTACTAAGTCATATACACCAGGCACACTTTCCTTAGTTTTCTCTCGTTTAAAGTAACATTTATAAATTCAGTTCCATAGTTTTCTTTTTTACTTCAATATATTAGATCATTTTTTAATGATTTGAATCTTTACGTTAATTTATTTAAAGAAAAAATTGTCTAAACTCTGCTTCTTCAGGATTTGGGTGTTTTAGAATGAACTCAATTCAATAAAATGTCTGTTCTGCTATTATCAAACTGAACATATCAGAAGCTATTGAAACTATTATATAAAAATAAATTCTAATTTCTCATAAATATACAAGATGCTAGAAAGCTAATGGGTTACTTGTTTGGTTGCTTTAGTCTGTTTGACCTCCTATAAAAATATATCTTAGAGAGATGTCATCAAGATGGTAGCATGAGAGAGGGGGTCTTGGGACATCTCATGGAAAGAACAATACATTGCACAACTGGGGTACATAAAAAAGTTCCTGGGAAGCATGTGGCCTTGACTTGGATACCCTTTTATTATGGTAAAGTGCCTAATTACCAAATATGGGGAGACAAGGGAGAGGGGTGAGGAAAGGGAACAATGAAGAGACATTCCGCAGAGCACAACCCAGAGACTACCAGAGGGGAGACTAGGGTAAGAGACTGAGAGAACAAGCCAAAGCATAGGGCAAGCCTAGGCACATTGGAGAACAAATATGTGGTTGTGGTGTGATGTGAGGGCAGTGGTGCTGAGAGGGCAGCTGTAGCATATTGTGGGTAACCATTGCAAAGCGTGATAGACTAGAGTATGGCACTAGCATCTGGAAGCAGTGCTGGTGGCTGGGGTGAGGTGACTGTGACCAGAGGACGGTTTAGTGGCCCTGGATAAGGGAGGACCCCAGCCAAAATGCTGCACAGCTTTGGACACAGAGCCTGGCTGCTTTATCTTACTCCCTCCTAGGACTACCTGCCCACCCCTCTGTCCAGTGTCTGCATTCAGACAGCTTCAGCTGGGAGGCCACCATTACCTTGTGCCACAATCTGACCTACACCTTTTCAACAAACCCTACCACCACCTTTTCCACTGATGCCAGCAGAAAAATCCTGGAAAATTGAATGAGAGGCATGGCAGCTTCTGAATGCAGCAGAATCTCAGAGGCATAAAATACTATCGGCCACTATATTCTTCCAAAGAGAAGGCACACAGAGACTAAAACAACTGAGTCAAAGAGAAGCACAACTTCTTAGAAGTCCCCCACTGTAAGAAACTGAATAACCAAGAGGAAATATTGTAAGATACTGCAGCAAACAAACTGGGAAGCAAAAGAAAGGTCTCTTCACATTTACCAAGGAAAAAGTTCTTAATGCCCAGGAAGAAAAACACTACAATATCAATGAGTACCCTATAGAAAAAGCTGCTCAAAAAGAAAATTAAAAATCTCCAAAAAAGTAACTTGAAGATATGAAAATATATGAGCTAAATGACAGAATTTAAGATTGCAATTCTTGGGGAAGCTGGGATGGCTCAGTGGGTTAAGCGCTCACTTTGCAGCACTGGGGCCCAAAGGTGGAATCCCAGCCCTGTCCCGTGAGAACCCTTATGCTGAACTGGGGAGTTCCCCCAGTTCAGTTATTTCTTTGTCTCTGTATCTCTCTCTCTCTTTCTCTCTCTCTCTTTCTCTCTCTCTTTCTCTCCGTCAAAAACAATAAAAAAATAAATAAAAATATTGCAATTCTAGTGGAACCTGGGATGGTTCAGCAGGTTGACTGTTAGCATTGTAGTTCCATGTTTGGAGGATCAAGTCATGGTCTCAGCCTTTTACCTAAACTTCATTGTAACCATTTAATAAAATAGAACTGAGACACATAACAAAAGCAAAACACACAAAAAAATGAGACAAATGAAAAAAATCATAAAACATCATCAAACTAAAATAATTGACAGGAGAAAAATGAAAGAAGCAATAAAAATAAAAGCTACCAGGGAAGCTGGGATGGCTCAGTGGGTTAAGTGCTCGCTTTGCAGCCCTGGAGCCCAAAGCTCGAATCCCAAGCCTGGCCTATGCGAATCCACATGCTGAACTGGGGTGCGCCCTTAGTTCACTTCTTGCTGCGGCCTATGTGGAAGGCTCCTGGCCCAGTTCCTGCCCTGTGCAGCCCTGCACTCACCTGTGGAATGAAACTATATGGAAACCTAATGCTATCAACTATGGAGACTGCTCTGGGCCCTCCCAATTCTCTCTGTTTCTGTCTGTCTCTCTCTGTCAAAAAAAAAAAACAAAACAATAAAAATAAATCTTTAAAAGCTAGCAGAAAACAAACAATAAAATGATTATAAAAAATCCTCATATATCAAGCATCACCCTAAATATAAATGAATGATTTCACCAATAAAAAGACACAGAGTAGTTAATTAATTAACAACAAAACCCACCATTATGCTGCCTCCAAGAGATACACTTCAGCCACAAGGAAAAATACAGACTCAAAGTGAAAGGGAGTCAAACAATAGTCCAGCAAATGGCATCTAGAGAAAAATAAGTGTATCCATATTTATATCTGATGAAACAGACTTCAGAAACAAAAAGATAATAAAAAACATATATTAACATTTTATAATAATGAAGGGGACAATACAACAAGAAGACATGACACTTAGTAACATACATGTCCTTATCAAGGAAGTACCAAAATTTACAAAGCAAAACCTCACAGATCTAAAAGGAAAAACTGACAAAAACAAAATTATAGTAGGGGAACTAAATACACACTGGACAGTCTGGCACTGATATCCAAACAGAAAATAAATAAGAAAATATCACATTCAGATGATACATTACAACATTTAAACATAATTGATATTTATAGGACATTTTATTCCACAACACAGGACTATACTTTCTTTTCTAGTACACTTGAAATATTCTCAAGGATAGACCATATGCTGGGTCACAGAGCTAGCCTCAGCAAATTTAAGAAGACAGAAATCATACCAAGTATACTGTGACCACAACAATCTTTAATTGGTGATCAACTGCAAAAAAGAAAAGGCAGGAAAAACCACATATACAGGGAGATTAAACATCATGTCATTAAAAATGACTAGATCAAAGAAGAAATAAAAGAAGAGATTAAAAAACATAAAAATGAATGGCAATGAAAACACAACATATCAAAATTACTGGAATGTAGCAAAATCAGTAATAAGAGAAAAATTTATATCACTATTAGCCTATCTCAAGAAATAAGAATAATCACAAGTAAACAACCTAATATCACATCTTAAAAACTAGAAAATAAAAACAACAAACAAACAAACAAAACCCAAGGTCAGAGAAAAAAAGAAACAACATTATAAATATTAAAACAACGAAATGAAATAAAGATCACATTAACACCAGGAATAATTAATGCAAGAAAAAACTAGTTCTTCAAAAAAATTAATAAAATTGACAAATCTGGGGTAAAACTTACCAAGAAAAAAAGAGAAAACACAGAAAAAAACAAAATTAGAAATAAAAGAAGGAAAAATGCAACTGATACAACAAAAATACAATGGTTCATATGAGACTATTATGAAGGGCTATATGCCACCAAATGTAGTAACCTGGAAGAAATAGACAAGTTGCTAAAACATATAGTATACCCAGTGTATAGTGAATCAAGAGGAGATAGATAATAGAAACAGAGCAATCAACAGTAAATAAATTGAAATAATCATCTAAAATCTACCCAAAAGCAAGAGTCCTGGACCAGAAGGTGTCACTAATAAGTTTTACCAAGCATTCAAAGAAGAGCTAATGCCTATCCTTCTCAAACTTTTCTTAAAAATTGAAGAAGAGGCAATAATTTTCAACTTATTATCTGAGACCAACATTACCCTAATACCAAAGCCTGGTAAGGACAACACAAAGAAAGAAAACTATAGATTAATATATCTGATGAACACTGATGCAAAAATCTTAAACAAAATGCTAGCAAATAGAATATAATGTTACATTAAAATGATTAAATATCACGATCAAGTGGGATTCATTCCAGGGGCACAAGTGTTGTTCAACATATAAAAATCTATCAAAGTAATACACCACATAAACAAAATAAAATGTAAAAGCCATATGATTATATCAATTGATTTAGAATAAGCATCTGACAAGAAAGAACATCTATTTATTATCAAAACACAATAAAATGTGTATAGAAGAAATGTACCTCCATATAATTAAGGCCATATATGACAAACCTTCAGAGAATATCATACTGGATGAAGAAAAATTGCAAACTGTACTTCTAGAATCAGAAACAAGACAGGAATGTCCCTTATCATCATTGCTATTCAAAATTGTCCTGGAAATTCTTGCCATAGTAATCAGGCAGGAGAAATGAATAAATGGTATCCAAATTGGGAGTGAAGAACTTAAACTGTTATTTTGTGCTGATGATGTGATCCTCTATATAAAAAAATCACACAAACTTTAGAAAACTGTTAGAAACAATAAGTGAGTGCAAAAAAATTTTCAGAATAAAAAAAATCAATGTACAATATTTATTGCATTTTTATATATGAACAATGAAACTTCAGAAAATGAAAAAAAATACCTTTTGTGATCACATCAACAAAATAAAATAACTAAGAATAAATTTAACAAACAATGAGAAGGACTTATACATTAAAAACTATAAGACACTATTAAAGAAATTGAAGAAGACACAAAGAAATTGGAAGATATTCCATGTTCCTGGATGGCAAGAACCAATAGTTAAAATGGCAATATTGCTTAAAGCATAATACAGATTTAATGCAATTCTCATAAAAATACCACAGACATTCTTTCGAGAAATAAATAAAAAATCCATCAGACTTATATTGAATCACAAAAGACCCCGAGTCATCAAAGCAATGCTAAAAACAAGAACAAGGCTAGACATAGCAGGCTCTCTGACTTCAATTCAGTTCATACTACAAAGTGTCAAGAATAAAAAAGCTTGCTATTGGCAGAAAAAACAGACCATGGACCAATGGAAGAGAATCAAAACCCCAGAAATAAACCCAGAAATACATTGACAGATAAGTTTTGACAAAAGAGTGAAAAATATACAATGAAGCAAAGAAAGCCTTTTCCACAAATAATGCTGGGAAAATTAGAAAACCACATGCAAAAGAATGAATCTGAATTGTTATCTGTCACCATATACCAAAATTAACTCAAAATGAATTACATTCCTCCACATAAGACCCAAAGCAATAAACTATATAGACAAAGGCACCAATACTAAGCTTATAGATCTTGGGTTCAGAAAGGATTTTATGAACTCAAAGGCAAGGGAAGTAAAAGCAGCATATAAATGAATGAAAGAATACCAAACTGAAAAAATTTTGCACAGGAAAATAAATCATTAACAAAGTATTGAAGTCAACAGAATGGGAGAAATTATTTGCAAACAATTCCTCTGACACGAGGCTATTATCTAAAATGTATATAAAAAACATGCATAATTTAATGAAAACAAATAAACAAACAGAAATGTTTGTTTGAAAACTGAACAGAAGAACTGAACAGACATTTCTCCCATGAAGATATACAAATGACCAACAGGTATGTGAAAAATGCAGAACTTCACTAACTATTAAGGCAATGCAAATTAAAACCACAATGAGATAACATCTCATACATGTTAGAATGCCTACAATCTACAAGACAATGAATAACAAGTGCTGGAGAGGCTGTGGAGAAAAATAAACGAACCCTCATACACTGCTGGTGGGAATGCAAATTAGTACAAGCACTATGGAAGACAGTATGTAAGTTTTTCAAGAATGTAAGAATAGATTACTATATGACCCAGCAATCCCTCTTCTAGGTATCTTTTCAAGAAACTAAAAATCTTTGTTCCCAAAGATATGTGCACCCCAATATTCTTTGCAGCACTGTTTATGGTGGTCAAGTAAGGGAAACTGTCAAAGTGTCCTTTGATAGATAACTGGATAAAGAAGTTGTGGTACATTTACACAATGGAATATTACTCAGTGATAAGAAAAGATGAAATACCGACATTTGCCTCCACATGGATGGACCTTCAGATCATCATATTAAGCGAAATAAGTCAGACTGAAAAATATCAAAGACTGTATTACTTCACTTATATGTGAAATATAAAACTGAAACTAACAAGGAAACAAAAATCCATGGACACAGTTAATAGTTTAGTAGTAACCTGAGGGTAAGGGGGGTTGGTGGATGGGAGAGCAAGGAGAGCCCATCAAATATATGATTGAAGGAGAACCAACTCTGTGTGGTGAGCACACAATGCAATACATAGATGATGTATTATAGAATTGTACACCTGGAGCCTGTGTAATTTTTTATCAATCAATGTCTCCCTAGTA
>PVKE010051566.1:0-10598 GCA_004027555.1 Craseonycteris thonglongyai | reverse complement strand
GTGTGATAGACATGCTATTAACCAGGCCAGGTTTCACATTCATGTAGGTTAAAGCATTCTAAGCTAACCATCATGTAAAATACCATTGTTACATGCAATGGAGTAATTTATATGAAATGCACGGCCTTTCCTTGCCTTGTTTCCTATGAAAGAAATAGTTCAGTGAGTCTCAGAAAATGTTAATTTCTTATATTTCACATATATATTTATAATGGTTATGGAAAAAGGGGAAAAACATGCCACCAGCAAACGCATGTTTAGAGAAAAACCTACCCCACTTCCAGTTTAAGTTTACCATATTATTTTCATAACAGCTCCACAGAAAGCTAGGCTGAATTAAATTGACTTACAGGTCTATTTGATATCAAAAGGTAAAAGGAGTTACGTTTGCAATTTTGTCAAACTGAAATTGGTATAAAAATTTATTTTGCATTAACGAACAAAAATCACGGTGCTGAACTCTCAAAGCTCAGTTTGTAGTAAAATATTTTTTATAACCTAGAACTTAAGTGTAATATAAGCTGAAATACTAGAAAGCTCATTAGTTCATAAAATGTGTTCAAATGCTCCTGTTTTTTAAAAATAAAAGATATATTTTCCCAATAAGGGCAAAATTTTTGCTAATAAAAATCAAAGCTTATAAAAGTTACAAATTTTAGAAGTTTTGCTTCTAAGAATGAATTCTTATTGCTTTAAAGAATTAGAAAAAAAAGAATAAGTCAATGTTTGGTTATTATTCAAAATTCAAAATGACAGTATTATATGTCTATAACTACTAGTGAGGTTGAAAATATTTAAAAGTTTTATATTAACCATTTTTATTTTTTTTGTTGGGGACTGCCAGTGTATAGCCATTGCTTAATTTTTCTATTGTGTTATTATTTGTCTCTCACTGATTTGTAGAGATTCTTTGTATTTTTGTGGTCTCAACTGTCCTACTGTTGTGATATATAGCAAATACTCTCTCTGAGTTTTTGGTTATGGCATTTTCATTGGTGTGTGTGTGTTAGTGGAGAACCTCACAGAAATCAAGTTAAGACATATGATTGGTAGACTGCATTATACTGACACAGTAGGGGAATTTTAACTCTTGTCAGCAATCAAATGAAATCTGAGCATTCTTATGGAACTTGAATGCAAGAAGACTATAACCTGGCTTCAGAAAGACTTTGGGATCACCGGACTACAGCTCCACAATCCAACCTCCCCCATCTCCTCTACCTCTCAGACCATATGGTCTTCTTTCCTCTTTTGAGAGAAAGCTTGTGTGTTTACTTTTCCATTAACACAGAGACCCTCAGTGGTACTTCAAAATGGCACCCTCAGCCCCGGAATTGATAACATTTTCCTATTTGGTTCTACCTAGCGAACTCCAAGCTGATCCCCCCAAAACTAAGGTTTGGTAGCATCATATTAATAGAACTTATTTGGGTGAGATCAGTTGAGCTGTAGTCAGAGGTGCCTCCCTTGTGTGCTTCAAAAATTTCAGGAGTTTACAGTGGGTTTAGAAGTTGAAAATTATCATATAAATATTATCATTATCATATCTGTATAAACCTGGTTAGCCATAAACCATTTAACTTGGAAATTTAAATTTATGTTTCCTTGAATAGTAAAATATTGATCTACTGAAAGCCAAAGATAGGCAACAACATAATTATTTATAAATTTATATTAATCTTTTGTGGGGGATGGGAGGTGTGTCACTAAAGGGAACAGGGTAGAAAAGTGACAAAAAAGGACTACTGAGTTTAGAGGACTTGAGGCAATGAAATCACATTGCCCTTCAAAATTCTGTGTGTAAGTCTTTGACACTCATAGAAGATGTGCTTAGAAAATTATAGCTTAGTTAATTTGCCTCCCCGTAAGATTTTAATTAAAAAAACAAAAATAAAATAATACATGTTTCTGTCTGAAAAATCTGCATGTTACTCGACCATAATAAAAAATTCTGTGGATCAAAATAATTTTTCAAAAGTCTGTTTCAGAACTGACAATTTACATATTGTGTTTCAGCCCAGTGAAACTTGAAATATCTGAGATATTAAATCTATTTCTCCCTAAGTGGTTTTTGCCCCCTAAAAGGTGCAGGATCATCTCTGCAAGTGTTCTGCATAAAATAGAGCTGTTTTTTTTTTAATTTCTCAGTGTTACTGTTCATTACCAAAATGATTAAGTCTATTCTTGTCCCAAAGGCTGAGTTTAAGCAAGACATTTTCTGTACTATTACATTAAATTCAGGCCTATTAAATCAGTAGCTATTATAATATCTCAAGAACAGAATCTCGCTCTTCTCCCTCCGCCCTTTTTCCTGGGAACAAAATGCAGAGGACAGAGCTGATAAATTGCTGTAGAAAAAGCTGTGTCCAGGACATCAGACCTTGGTTTAAATTTCAAAGATTTAGTGCACAAGCTCCTGGCTTGATTCAACATTCAAGAGGTGCTTAGCTCCCAACATAGGACGGAGCACGTGTTCATTCTAAGTTACATTGTTCAGACTTGGATTCGATAAGGCACACTGAAAAGATAGCAAAGGACTGAATCTTCTCTCTGTGACCATCAGTTAAAAACATGAGCTTTCTAATAATGCTCTACTTAATCAGTTAGTCATACTGAAAAGAGAACTCTTCATCTTAAAAAACAATCAATTTAGTTCAGCCTCTTGATGTGTGTCAGAATGGTCCACCCTCAGCTGTGAGCCCCAGCTGCCAGGCACTAAGTCCCAGCATTGACTTAGGAGCATCTAAGTAGCAGAGGAAACCTACCGCAAGGGACAGTCCAGAACAGTCATGAGACACAACACAGATAAGGAGGACATAGAGGGAAGAAATAAAAATTAAAATATCTACATACATTAGTAAGAACCATGGAGAAATGACCTTTTCCAGACCTATGGCTTTTCATTGTTCTCAAGTTCTAAGTTGTTAAAAAAATCTTAAACGTATGTATCCTTTTGCTGTACAAATATACTATAATTACTTTTTTGTTGTCATTGCAGAATATTTAAGAATTCTTCTTTGGTTATAAAATTTGACCAGAGACATATAGCCATGATCATTGAATTTTAATTTCTATGAGTTTTTATGTAGCTTGAAATAGTAAAAATGTAATGCTTTCCCTAGAGCCTATGTATCTTAAGAAATCATACCTAAATTGCCTCACACGTCTGTTTTTAAATGAGAAGCATAGATTATCTTTATTGTCTTTTCCACGCTTATATCAATATTCTGTTTAAAATGTTCTGAAAATATAGATATTCAAAAATAATTTTAATTTGTATTAATGTTGTTTTGAATTAGATGATCAAATGTGATATAACATCTTAAAATCTGTACATTCCACTTTGCTTCTTTATCCTTCTTTATAAAATGATAGAACCATTCTTAGCTACTTTTATCTGCCATAAAAAGTATCACAGCTATGTTATATAACTTTACTAATTGGCCCTACTTTCACTTGTCCAAATTATATTTCATTCTGAACATTATATTATTAATAAATCAAAATAAGACTTATTAGACCCTACACGATCTGATCTACTTAAAATGATTAAAAACGCCTTTTGAATAGCTGAAATTCTAAATGCTCTCTTGTGACAGTAGATTACTATAAACATCACTGACTTCTTAATATTTCTTTATTGGACTCCTTTTCTCTTCCCCCTCCCACTTAAAAGAGTAGTGATCAAAAAAAATATTAACCACAATCGTCTGTATTTATTACTTTTTAGATCTTGGTTATTTATCTAGGTCGTAGCAGGGGTAATAAACACCACTACCACTCTATAAATTACAGTCTTGCATCATACAGAACAAATTTCATAGAGAAAAATACAAAATTTTTTTTTGTCCTAGGAAGAAACACGTTATTTAATAATTTTGGTGTTTTTAAGTTTTCATTCTAGAATACTAGAAAACTACATTTGAATTTTATTATAGTTATGAAAATGAAAGTATTGCATTTTCAAACTATTGTTTCGCATATATAGCAAAAATTTATGTAAAAATTATTCAGTGATGCCCACCTAGGAGATTGTTTCTATACTTATTTCAATAAGTTTAAAGAAATCTATATCAAGTGCTGCTTGCTATGGAAATGTTAAAATAAATTAAGACACGATTTAAAAATTCAGTTTCTACATAATAAATTAACCAGAGATAAAAATCCTTATTAGACATGTATGTTTGAACATTTGTGCATGGATTTCTGTGGCTGGGATTAGAAACTTTCAGAAAAATGTAACCCTTGCTACGCTTAGCTTGGAACAAAGCTGAGTATAAGCACTGGTGTTATATCCACTCTACAGCTCTGAAACCAAACAAAAGTGAAGTGAAATATGAGCCTTTGTGAAACTGTTGTCAATCAGCATTCTGGGTCTTTGGGGAAAAGTGTTTAAAACTGAAGCGGAGGAGAAAGAAGGGTTAGTATCCTGAGTGTATGATTAGCTAGGAAACTATGCAAATGCACTAAAATGCCTTTGTTGATTAAATTGTTGTTAAGGAGATTCACATAGGGGTGCACTGAATAGTAATGAATGCTATAAGAGGAATTTATAAAACAGCCTATATGCTGTTTTTTGAAAACAAATAAAACTTTTGAATTATTGGAAGAGAAACATTGATGATTGAAAACGTTATTTCTTTGAAAAAAATCTCTCTACATGTTACAATATGAATGTTGTTTAGACATATCCAAAAATGAACAAAACACTATCATTATAATTATTAATGTAAACTATTCTGAACCTAATTATTCAATTAATTTAGTAAAAATAGATAGCAATATAAAGGACATCTAAATAGCCTCCTTTAGACTTAGAAAGATAACCCATCTGGGTAGTATAATCTTTTATGGTTTTAATTGCCCCTATGTGAAGAAATAAGAATTTCGCTTTCAAGTTCTGCTTTGTTCATTGCGCCCAGTTCATACTTGTCTCCCTTTGCCCGTATAACTCATTATCCCTGAACACTAATTATTGTGCTGGTTTGATACATAGGAATAATAATCCTCAAGTCTGATAAGCAGCTTTAGACTCAGCTATTTAACAGTGATTAAGAACAGTGATAATGCTAGAAAGGTGCCCTGCCCACAAGGCGAACACTCAGATCCTCTGTAATCTGTGCCTTAAACTCGAAACACAATTAAGACTTGGTAAATAGGCCTCATCAGAATGTTTAGGCATCTTTGCAATATGCTGGACCTACCAGATGGCCTGATGCCCTTTTCTGGTTAATATGCTTCGACTGGGAAACACCACCAAATGTTTCCATTGCATTTTGGGATCCTGAGTAATGACTGAAAGGATTGCAAACCATCTCTACAACAATGACACAGGTCCAGAAGTTTATTTCTATATTTATCTGGAATGAAGTAATAAACTATTTATTGATAGCCAAAAAACATTTTAAGAAGAAATATGGAATGAATACATTACCTGATCTTTCATGGTCTTCCCTAAGTCTTTCACATCTTTCATGTTAATGGCATTCTTCCCTCCCTTTTCCTTTCCCTTCTTCTTGTTTTTCTTTTTGAACAAACATTTCTTACAGATACAAAAGCAGCAGGTCAGGACTAAAAGGACTGCGACTATGGCTATGGCAATTAAGGCCCACGGTGGCACTGAAAGAAAAAAAACCATGCAGAGAGCATTAGCAACAAAACACTTGTATATGCAAAACCTTTTTAACTCATGACCATAAAGATCGTCACTCATTCATTCCTGTGTATTGAGCTCCTACTATTCTCTAGGCACACCATTCTGTATCACTTTATCCACATTGTTTTCTCTGCCTAGAGTGTTGTTTCTATTTTTTGACTTCACCCTTCCAGTTAGGTCAAGTGCCATTTCCTCCCTATCACTTTTCCTATCCTTCCAAGTTGGATTTTCATTAATGCATCCTTTCATTCCTTCACAGGATAACCCCGGAGTTTGACTTTTGAGTTTAAATCCTGGCTCTACTGTTTACTAGCTATGCGACCTTGAACAAGCTGTCTAACCTCTTTCTGCCTCAGTTTTCTCATCTCTAAAGTAAAGGTAAATTGGTAGCTCAAAGCCTTTTTGAAGATTAAAATAAGATGTGATGCCTGGCACAGGGTAAAAGTTTCATTAATATTGGCTGCCATTACTCATCTATTAAATACTAGGAGTTCCATCATGTCTGGGCACAAGGGAAAGGGCAAGTGTAATATCATAATGACAGTGAAGGTTAGAAAGAAGTCTTCGGTGCTTTGAAAGTCAATCATGGGAATTAACCCACTCAAGGTCTTCAGTGGTTATGTGTTCAGTGGCTCTAAAACCAGAGTTGCATACAGGCACGATACTTACAGGCTGTGTAACTCTGGCCAGACTGCTTAACTGTTCTGAATTTCAATTTCCTTCGTTATAAAGTGAAGATAATAGTGGTACCCATTTCATCTCTCTCTCTTTCTTATTTAAAGCCAATGACATAAAAAAAAAATGATTTATTGTTTTGACAGAGAAACAGAGAGAGAAAGATAGAGAGAAAGGGGAGGGCCCAGAGCAGTCTCCATAGTTGTACATCATCAGTTCTAGACACAATTTCATTCCACACAGGTGGGCAGGAACTGAAGAGGATGGAAACTGGGCAGGGGGCCTCCCGAATGGGAGGCACACCCCTTCAAGCTGGGGGCCAAACCGGAGGCCTCCCACATGGGAAACACACCTCAGTTCTGCATATGGGTCTGCATGGACTGGGGCTGGGATTTGATCCTCAGACCCCGGGGCTTCAAGGCAAGTGCTCAACCCACTGAGCCATCCCAGCATCTCCCCATTTCATCTCTCTTGAATATGAAAGGAGAATATACTAAAAAATTAAAGTAGCCATTCAGCACATAGCAAGAACTCAATGTTAGCCATTTCTTTATATTCAAGGCATGGAACTAGGTATTATGGGTAAGAACTCAGAGTATATGTGGAGACATAAAACATGCACAGCAATAAGTATATAAAAAGAAAGATGAATATACCAAGAGGAGTTCAGTGGATATGCTAATGAAGTTGAGAGGAGCAAAAGATGATTTTTAGGTAACAGATGAGGTTTCAGATTTACAAGCTGTTTAAAATAGTAAAGCATATATAAATATGTATAATCAAATAAACAATTTTTTATTATGTGTCTACTAAAAGTTAATCTATTTTTAATTTGGCATTCTCTAAACATACGCCTATAAAAATTAAGTTCTTGTGAAAATATTTTGGATTTTACTTTGCCTGGAAAGGAATTATTCAACTATTGAGATTATTCAGAAATAATTAAAATTTCCTATTGTAATCAGAAAAAGATATTGGGCACTGAAATGTTAAGAAAAAGTTCTATTTTCTTATAGCTACATAAAAATCACTAGTACCAATGACCATTGAACTGTAGTCAGCTGTACTTTAATAAAGTAGTAACACAAAAATTAACTTCTCTTCAAAACTGAGAAAACTTCTTTTTGCTCTCTTTGTATTTAGCTTCATAGTGTTGAATATTTAGTATGCATATTATTCCAGCTTATGGTTGACTGTTAGATGTCAACCTAAGGACATAAAAAATTACAACCTATGAAACTGTGTTTTCCATCAAAGAAATATTTGTGTGAAAGTTATAGATAAGGACAATCCAAAGACATCTTTTCTCATAGTTCTCTAATCTCACTAAACAATCATATTTAAAAAAAAAGTAAGTTAAAGTAGGCTTATGTAACCAATGATATCATTCATACTACCTCATTTCAAAGCTTCTTACCTCTTTTGATCTAGTTAAAACCCTGCAGTTATGAATGAGAGAGCCTATGTATTCATTGCCAGCAAGACAGTCTTAATAAGGGCCGTTCATCTCAAACTTCATAAATAATTCTCCTAGTTGGACTTGTGTGATAGTCCTTGAGAGTTACATAAAAGTATCTTAAATTACACAAAACAAGACAAAGATCATTTGACAATTTCACAAAAAGAAAATAGTGAAAACACAGATACATTATTTAACCAAAAGGAGTGAAGGGATAGGAACACAGGATTACAGCAAGAAATCTTAAACAGTGCCACTTGAAGGTAAATTATAACTATTGAAAAACTCAATTTGTGACTTTTATTTCTTAAAGTGCTGCTGTCTTCTAGATTTGCAGTTAAGCTATCTTCTGAATACTTTAATTTTAAACTTGAATAGGCTATATTGAATATACGAAATTAAAAATTTCCTCATATTTTACTGGCACCTTTATATACAATGTAAAAACTTTTAATATTATCATTGTGTGTACTCACATGAAATCTGACTGAATAGTTAATTATAATATAAATCTCCACTTTTTATTAAATGGAGTTATTTGAATTGAATTCTCATGTTAAAAATTTTATTCTATTGTGTAAAGCAGCCAAATTTTAAAATTTGGTATGTTTAGTAAGAAACACCATCTACAGTATTCTTCATTTGCAGTATTTACAGAAATATGTTTTAATATGAGTGAGAAAATCTCATAAAAAATATTTTGGATTAGAGTAAAAGTAATGGAGACCTACCTATCATGGGTTAGCAATGGTGCAACCGTTTCATATACATTATCTAACTTAACCTGCACAACACTTTTATTCACTATCCCTTCAGTCTTGTACAGGAAAACTATATACAAAGAAAAAATCTATAGATTAAATAGTTTGAGAAACTTAAATATGTCTTTACAGTCTTAGGTTAAAATGTGCATATTTTAATGTACATGTGGGAAAAAATCCTTATCTAATTTTGTTGCCTCTTCAATAGAACATTTATTTAAAAAATAAACAGCAAAGCAAATAAGTAATACACAAGATGCTAGAAAGCATAATTTCTATAATATAAAATATAGCTTCAATGAAAAATAGGCTTATCAAAATATAGCTTCTGGCAGAAAGCTATCAGCTTATTGTTATTGCCACCAACTATTATTAAGTAAAATTTTAGAACAAGAATTGTAACTTTAACTTAAAGATCTCTCAGCAAAATATAATAAACTAGTGTAAAAATGCTTCATGAAAATGTTATTTTTATTTTCTAGTTAATGAATTAATCTTACATATTATTTAACTCAAAGGTAAACTTATGCATAAGAATTAAGTCAAAGTTGATTTGAAATGGCTTCTGATGTTTTAACTTAGACTTTGTGGTGGGCAGAATAATGACATCTCAAAAATATCTGTATTTTGGATATTATGAAAAGATTTTTCTGGATTATCTGGATGGACCCAAGAAACAAAGTGTGAAATGGTTATTATCAGGGGCTGGGGGAAATGGGGTGATGTTGGTCAAAGGGCACAAACTTTTAATTATAAGATGAATAGGTTCTGGGGATCTAATATACAGCATGGTGACTATAATAGTTAACAATACTGTATTATATACTTGAAATTTGCTAAGAGTAGATCTTAAATGTTATCACACACACACACACACAAAATTGTGAGGTGACAGATGTGTTAACTAAGCTTATTGTGGTAATCATTTAACAATATATACATATATTATATAATGTACCTTAAATTTACACAATATTATTTATTAATTAAATTTCCAAGTTGGGAAAATAAAAAGGAGTCAGTCCTGCTGACATTTTGATTTTAGCTCATAAAACCCATTTGAAATTCTGAGCTCCAGAACTAGAAAATAACGCATTTGTATAGTTTTTTGCCAGCAAATTTGTAGTAATCCATTACATCAGCAATCGGAAGCTCAAGAGATACAAAGCAAACCTCAGAGATATATAAGGGCTGTCCAGAAAGTATCCTGCCACGTACTAGAAAAAATAGAGGCATTTATGGCTGGATTTTTTTCTGGACAACCCTCGTATAATATACATTACATATAGATGATTATACAGTTGAATATTAGTGTGGGCTATTTCTATATTTTTTATGATCTTTCTTTCTTACCCACTCCTTTTATACCTTCTGCAACCATTCTCAAGATATGAACAATGTACCCAAGACTCTCTCAAAGATAACCAGTGGTTTTCCTTTGGCCAGCAGCAAACAACATTGTCTGTGGTATAAGAAAATCTTGATCATATATTCCTTCTTGAAATTGTCTTCTGCTTTTGTTTCTATTGTCCTTATCAGCATTTCTATGCCTCTTACTCCCCCCCCCTCCTTTTCTCTCCCATTCCCAGTCTTAAAGGAATTGTTATCCAAGGTTCTTAGCCCCTTGCTCATCTTCATACTCATTAATTATTGAGTATATCCTTTCCCATACCTTAACTTTTCAGGTCAGTTATTCCATTCTGTCCCCTGTCCTATGTTCTCAGACTATATTCCCTGTTGCCTATGCAGTCTTTCCTATGAAGCCATATTAAACCAGTTCTCCAAACCAATTACTAAATGGTTTTACCTGTGCTTCTATCATTTTATGCCTATTGAACACTGAAACCATATGAAAACTTTTATTCCCAAATCTGACTGATTGACAAGTTGTGCCATTTTTTCTTTGATGCACTATATATATTTATCATATTAAAAAAATAGATTTTAACATCTGTTTTCACTTGTTCCCATCAGTTATCTCTTCTCTCCATTTTACCTAGTCATTGTCATCAGGGAAAACTTTTTTTTTTTTTTTTTTTTTTTTTTT
>PVKE010051565.1:0-10598 GCA_004027555.1 Craseonycteris thonglongyai | reverse complement strand
AGGAAAATGTTAGGTAACAATGAATTAAACGTGTCATTATTTATTGAGACCCTGCAAGTGCTTCAAAAACAGTTTGAAGAGAGATTTCTGCAGTTTACAAATATCGAGCCAATTGTCTCCTTCTGTATCAATCCTTTTACTTGCCAAATAAATGTAATAGAACTAGCCGCATGTATTGCAGACCTTGTTCAGGGGAAAGCAGAACTACAGTTAGAAATTTTGAACCTTAAGAACGATATTTTGCTAAAATCCTTAATATCAGAGGACTTATGGAACATAGTCGACAAAGAAAGGTTCCTATTTTTAAAAAAAGCGGCATATAAAATCAAATCGTTTTTCGGGTCAACGTATTTATGCAAATCTTTGTTTTCAAACATGAATTTAATAAAATCACGACATAGATCTCGACTTACCGATGAGGATCTTAATAATTGTTTGCTAACAGGGTTGTCGTCATACTCTCCTACTTACGAGGCACTGGCCAATGAAATGCAATGCCAAAGATCACACTGACAGATTGTTTTTTTTTGTTTTCTTTTATGTTTTTTAAATGATTTTATTATACGTGTTTTTTATTTACTTTGTATTACATTTTGTATATATGTTTCTTTGTGTGTATATAATTTGTACAATAAATTTATTATTTTAAAATTATTTTTGTTTACTATTTTTTATTCTTGTTCAATAATAAATATCCTTAGAAATAGCTGGTGCCCGCTGCCCTATCGATATTTTAGAATGCGCCCTAGGGTATAAAAAGGTTGGGAACCCCTGCTCTACTGGCTTCCCATCTCATGTGGAGTAAAAGCCTAAGGCCACGCAATGGTGGCACCCAGCTGCCTCTGTAGCTCCACATCAGAACTCATCTCCTACTCTCCTCGCACTCGCCTCTGTTTCAGCATTTGCCTACTTGTTGCTCCTCTGTCACCTTAGACATGATCTCATGTTATGGCCCTTGTGCTGGCTCTTTTCTCTGCCTAGAACACTTTTCTCAGATATTTACAAAGTTTACTTCCTTTAAGACTTAGTTCAAATGTCACCTTCTTAATAAGGCCTACCCTGAACTTTCTTCTCCCTTATCGGGTTTTATTTGGTTCAATAGTTCTTATCACCTTCCAAAAAATAATATAATTTCCCAATTTATTATGCTTATTGTTTATGTTAGTTTTCTGCCACGCCACCCTCCTCCTCCCCCCCCCCCCCACACACACACACCAGTTTTGTTCTGATGTATACTGAACCTCAAAACAGTTCCTGGCATAGTAGGTCCTCAATAGATTGTTGAATGAGTGAACAAAGGATGGCTATTCTCCTTCATATGATCAGTATTCATCACTGCCTGGCCCCCAGCTGGTGTTGAACAGTTTCCTGGGTGGAGGAATCACTTTGTTCCACAGTAAATCTTATTCCCTGCCACCCTCCATGAGCATAGGAGCCTACCCTTAGGAACAACCCTCTTTTCCAAACTGATTTCTCTCTCATGATCTATGACACTGGTTCTTGACTGAACTATGATTTTTCTTACGCTTAGATGTCTAGATTCCTAAACTAGAAGTGATAGTTCCTGATCCCTGATTCTTTCATAAGACAGGATTGTTAAGTATGAAGGACAGTAGGTGTGATACTGTAGAAAAATTATGGACTGAGAGTCAGAGATGAGGTTACTGGGCCTGATACTGCCAGTAAATTATGTTCATAGATACTTTAAATGATTTGTCACATCTAACCTACAGGGTTTAATGTCACCATCTTACAGACGATACATGGTCATTAAGTGATGCTAGCAGAATGGGGTTTCCAATTTTGGTCTGCCTGTTTCCACATCATATATCTTCAAATCACATAATCTCTTTGGTGTCTTTTTTTTTTTAATCCAGAAAATGAAAAGGATAGATTAGAACAGGCAGCATTTGAGATTCTTATGCAATAAATAATTATTTGAGAGATCTAATAAGAGTTTCTATTTTCAGGGGATGCCGGGATGGCTCAGTGGGTTGAGCATTCGTCCTGCAGCCCCAGGGTCCAAAGGTTGAATCCTGGCCCCAGCCCATGCAGACCCATATGCTGAACAGGTGTGTTTCTCCAGTTTGGTTCTTACCATGGGTGCCTCCTATGCCAGAGGCCTCCGGCTGTTCCGGCCCTGCCCTGCGCAGCCCTAGTGCCCATCTGTGGAATGAAAACTATGTAGAAAACTAATGATGTACAACTACGGAGATTGCTCTGGGCCCTCCCCCTTCTCTCTGTCAAAACCAATAAAATTTTTTTTTTAAGTTTCTATTTCAGAACTTGGCTAGAGTCTAGTTGAACTTGGAGCATAAAAAAGCCTGTCTCATGATAGCCTAATGAAGCTGATGGGAGATAAAGTTCCATTAGCTTGTTTTTACAAAGAGTGCAAGGGCATAACGGTGAATTTACCTGCCCAATGGATCTGCTGGTCCCTGGTCTTTTGTGTCAGACCAAACTTCCAGGCATTTCCTGGTGAGAAGCTACTGTTTGAGGCAACTTTTCAACCCTCCCCCACTCCTCTGTTCCCACATCCTTCAGAGATTTGGACCTTGGCTTGGCTCATTCTTTTGTGCTTTGGTATTTCCTGCTGCTGGAGGTGGGAAATACCTGCTTCGGCCTTGTTTCACCAGTGGTGTCCAGATGAACCAGCCCTGGGTGACCAATGACCAAGCAGATGCAGACTCAAGTCCACATGGTATGCAACTTTGAGAGACAACTACCGGTAACTGTATCAGAAGAACCTCAGAGTTCTGAAAAACCTGGGGCTCTTTTCCTAAAATTGCACTAATTTAAGCTATGCAGAATGGCAATTTAATTTACAAATAATCCTACAGATCTTTTAAAGGTCCATTCCATTGTCACTTAAAATAATCTTCTATGGGGAAGCTGGGATGGCTCAGTGGGTTAGGCGCTCACTTTGTAGCGCCGAGGTCCGAGGATCGAGTCCTGGCCCCGGCCCGTGCGGAACCATGTGCTGAACTGGGAGCTCTCCCAGTTCAGTTCTCTCTCTCTCTCTCTCTCTCTCTCTCTGTCAAAAATAAATAAATGAATAAAAATATATTTAAAAAAAAATAATCTTCTATATTAGAAATAGCAACTAAAATCATCAGAACCTATTGCCTTCCTTTCTGGAAAAAAATACTGTACTAAGTGAGCAAAAACTGGAAGTGAAATATATGTAAACTTTTCTAAGTTCCCCTTATGCCTTTTGCTTGTCTGTCATATGTTTGCCAGCCCATGCAAACAGCAAAGTTCACTCATCTGGCTGTGGCAGTAGTGTGGCAACTATTTAAAATCTCACAGTTTGGGAGAGTAAATTATAGCTCCTGTAATTTGGGGTATAAATTAGCAATACTTATCAAAGTTACAAATATACATACCCTTAGACTCAGTAATTTCCAGGGATGTATCCCGCAGATACAATACTTTCCGTGGTGAAATAACTTTTATACAAGATTGTTCATTACACCATTTAAAAATAGTATCTAAGGGTTGGGAACAACCTAAGTGTCCATCTGTCATGGATTTGCTTAAATACATTATGGTACACCGATACAATGTAGCCCCAAGAGAGAATGAAAAGACTTTTTATGTACTAACAAGGAATGATACCCAAGAAATATTGTAAGGTAAAATAGGCAAGATGTGAAGAGGGCTAATTATATTATGCTATCATTTGTATACAAAAGGCAAAGAAAAAAAGAGTAAATACGTATTTATTTTTATGCTTATAAAATAACTCTAAACGCATACAAGAAACCAATAACAAGGTCAGCTGGATCTCTGGGGGACATGAGAGGGTGAAACACTTTCATTCTATACACTTTTATACTTTTTGACTTGGGGCAGTATACATTTTTTTCATAAGTAAAATAACAAAATAATAAGCAGAAAATGGCCCACAACTTTAAAAAAGTTTACTGAGTTCTAGTCTACATTTTTTTCTTTTAGATCAAGGTATCCAATCTTTTGGCTTCCCTGGGCTACATAGAAGAATTGTTCTGGGCCATACATAAAATACACTAACACTAATTAATAATGAGCTAAAAAAAAATTGCACACAAAAAAAATCTCATAATGTTTTAAGAAAGTTTACGAATTTGTGTTGGGCCGCATTCAAAGCTGTCCCAGGCCACATGCAGCCCCTGGCCTGTGGCTGGGCAAGCTTGTCCCAGATGCTTTCTAATCACTTTGGGTCTGGGTTGGTTCCACTTCAATTCTGTTTTAATTTATTTTCACAGTGAGTTTACTTAATTTAGGCCATGGAGAGGAAAGTCACCAGCTGTGCTCAGATTTATAGAGTGAATCACTTTCTGATGAAACAGCTTTTTTCCTGGAGAAAAGGTAGTGAATCTGAAAAAACCCTGAACTCAGTCATTATAGGCTCCTGTGCTGCTTCAACCAATTAGCCCTTGGAATTACAAGACTACCAAAGCTGACAACTCACATTGTGAACCACTCAACAGAGGTAACAAGCTTGTTATACCATGTAAAGCATCCAATGCCAGAACTTACAGGCCCTGGGAAGTATACTGAATCTCGACTTTGTTTACATGACTACTTCAGTTGCTTTAAAAAAAGCAAATCTGAGAACACACAAAAAAATAAATAAATAGATAAGAAGGTAACTTTGGTCAGAGGCAGTCTCTTAAAAGCCTCATAATTTTCTTCTTGATGGCTTTATTGTAACATTTATCAACAAACTGAAGACACCAGCTAGCACATGTATCCCTGGGGTTTTGCCTTCCTTGCTTTAAAGATGGAATTTCAAGTGATGCAATGTGTCTAAAAGCAGAGGCCATCTTTTCAGGGTAAGAAGGGCAGCAACTGTCCTCCTACTCTCATTAGGAATAAATGAGCTTCATCTTACAAGATTCTGAATACAAAGTCTGTCACTAATAGCCCACTGTTTTCTCTCTGGGAAGCAGTAGCAGTTTGTGCCCTGGAATCACTGGTGGAGAACAGAAGTATCTTTGGGGACCAGAAGAATGGAGTTGCTCTCTCTGGAGACAGAAACTGGTCTTGAAATTCAAAACATAAGTGTGCCTTTCAACACGCTGCTCCCAAAGTCACCTTTGAATCTTTGATATGAGACACAGAAAAAAAGAAGGGCCTGTCCCCTACTTTATCTTAATCCATCCAGGGTATATTTTCCTTGGAGTTTTTATTCTTCTCTTTTGGTTTCAAAACCACCTGAGTACATTTTTTTTTTCTTTCTTTTTATTTATTATTTTATTATTATTATTTTTTTAAGATTTATTTTTCTAAATATTTATTTATTGTTTTTGACAGAGAGAGATACAGAGTCAGAGACAGAGAGAAGGGGAAGGGCCCAGAACAATCTCCATAGTTGCACATCATTGGTTTTTCCACATAGTTTCATTCCACAGGTGGGCGGGGCTGCACAGGGCAGGAACTGGGCCGGGGTCTTGCCCCGGTGAGAACTGAACTGGGGGCACTCCCCAGTTCAGCATATGAGTATGCATGGCCCGGGATTCGATCCTCGGTCCCCGGGGCTGCAAAGTGAGCACCTAACCCACTGACCCATCCCAGCTTCCCAAGATTTATTTTTATTGTTTATGACAGAGAGACAGAGAGAAGGGGGAGGGCCTAGAGCAGTCTTCTTAGTTACATGTCATTAGTTTTTCTACATAATTTCTTTCCACAGGTGGGCACAGGGCTGTGCAGGGCAGGAACCAGTTTGGGGCCTCCCCAGGGGAAGCTCGCCCTGGCAAGAACTGAACTGGGGGCCTACCCCAGTTCAGCATATGGGTCTGGGACTTGATCCTTGGACCCTGGGGCTGCAAGATGAGTGCTCAACGCACTAAGCCATCCCGGCCTCCCCTTGAGCACATTTCTTGATAGGGCATGGTGATGGAAGTATTCTTGGTCTACTCTAGGGAATAAGCTCTGGGCAATTTTGATAGCACTGACACTTGACATAAAACTCATCTTTACCATCAGTGAGCACAATGGCTAAACGTTATATCCTGAAGTGATCTGTGTGTTTTCTCATCTCACAGTTATAATACAGCTCACCTAGCTGCCAGACTGAATACTTGATGAGTGATAGCACGCTAGTGTTCCATAAATATCAAGTACTCCAACACCTGATATATACAACTTGGAAAAGATGATGCTTAAATTCCAGTTGCCTCTTCCAAACAGCACGGGCTCTTTACAAGCTTGTTTACTCTATAGCAAGCTTGTCCAACCCACAGCCTATGGGGCACATGCAGCCCAGATGGCTTTGAATGAGGCCCAACACAAATTCATAAACTTTCTGAAAATATTATGAAATTATTTTCTTTTTAGCTCATCAACTATGGTTAGTGTATTTTATGTGTGGCCCAAGACAATTTTTCTTCCAATGTGGCCCAGGGAAGCCAAAAGATTGGACACCCTTGCTCTATAGTGGGAAAAAAAAAAAGGCCCATAATTTTCCTCTTCTGGTTTATTAGAGGTGTGCCTGAGCTGTCACACATCGGTGAGGAAACATTGATCATCACATCCAGAGTCAGGAACGTATTGGTCCTCAAAATTCAAAGTAAAAGAAGAAGGCTTATTTAGTTGGGGAGACTGTCTAGGATGGCTTGGGAAAGAATCAGCATAGGAAAAAGGTCCTTTCAATTATATAGCATCATGGACTGGAAAGAAAACATTTGTGTATCTTGTTCCACACATTATGCTTTAGAGGAAGGCAAACTAGACTTTAAATGATAGAATTTTGGAGTTGGAAGCAGACATTAGTCCAAATGTACTTTGCTGAAGAAAAAAAAATAGGAGGCCCAGAGATCTGTGTTAAATCATAAAGTGAGTTAGGTGATGGCAGAGCTGGGTCTGTAACCAGGACTTTCGATTTTCAAGGCTTTCTCAGCTCATTCCAGACATTTGTAGATGCTCATCAGAATGGGGATGGACTGGCCATGGACTTGCATTGCTATAGAGTGGTGCAATGGAACAGCACTTTGTAAACTGTAAACCTGGAACAATGGAAGGTATTGTTACCTCAGGCAATTGTTCTGAACACACCCACTTATTTGATTACCTACTTGAAAGAGAAACAAATTTGAAATTGCCCACTCAGTTTTCTCATTATCTAAATTAGCAGGAAGAAAAGAGAGGAAAATAAAATCCAGAGATAACCTTAGAACAACATTAAGCCTTCTACCTTCTACTTCAAAATAACCTTTATCACCTTTGTTAGAAACCAGCAACGTTTCTCCCTAGTTTCCAAAAGCTTTTATCTAGTCTGTTCCCACTCTCATGGGGAGGGGGGTAATTAATGAGCTGGAGACACCAAAACACTAGAGAGAAGGAGAAACCAGTGAGGTGGTGAACCCTCAGATTAGTCCCAAGTGCTTTGAACCAACATGCACTGTTGAGTATGTTAAAACATTTATTAAAAACATTTTCTCAGCAACTTTCCATTTTCCTGAGAGAGACATCTGCTGTCAGGCACTGTGTCCACTGAGCTGTCTGTATTGTGATAACCGCTGCCTGGGGATTACTTTCTGCTTTGGCTCAGGAGGCCAGGCAGGTAAGGGACTGATAATGTGCGTATCACTTACTCTGAGGCTTTCATCTCTGTCTCAAAGCCCTTTACAACTATTAAGCCTCTTCCTACAACTTTCTTGGCTCTCTTCTCCAGCCAAGGAAATAGAAGCCACTTCTAGACGTAAACCCGGTGACCACCTTCTCCCATTCCTGCCCGCTGTTCTCCCCACATCCCTGGGCCTCAGTTCCCTGGCAGCTGAGCACCATCAAATCAGTGTGTATTTTCACTTGCTGCCATCGCAAAGATGGAAGCCAATGACAAGGGGTTTATAGTTTCTGTGGATATTTTACCTGCCAAGCATGTAAGAAATTATTGAAGGTTACCTGGTTGTAAATGGCAGAACTGAGATATATCTTGGCAGAGAGGTGTTATAATTAGTTTATCTTTCACATGAAGAAACAGAGGCTCAGGTCCAGAATTGGACATAAACCTAAACATGTGACTCCAGAATCCGTAGCTCGGATCCACCCCCCAAATACTGTGCTGAAGTATTCCCCCAACAATATGATGCAGCTCCCTAGAATGCTTTTGGAGAAGGTGGGCAAGAGGGCTGGTATCCACGTGTGCCATGAGCACGTCAGGTATTGCTGTCCCTGAACACTTTCGTGTGTTTCTGCTCCAGGCGGGAGGAGATGAAGCAGAGAATCAGACACCGGTCCTTACACCCTTCCACTGTGCCACTTCTCCAGAGCAGGGCATCTCAAATCCACTACTTCTCAGCTCTGAAGGTCTAACCCTTCCCTCTCAGCCCTCTGCCAGGGGGACCCTCTGTGAGTGACGGGGAATAGCTGCCCTAGAGTGACTCCCCTTCTGCCTATCAACTTCCTGAAGCTCCCTCTCTCACCTGTCTTTTTCAGGAAGTGAAGAAACCATAAATCCCAAACCAGAAATCTGTTCATCATTCTTTGGGTTCCCGTGTGGAGATGATTTTTTAGCTGTAAGCTGAGAGAATGTCAGCATGAGTGCCAGACTGTATGCCCACACCACTAACTCAAGTAGTTGGCTAGATTGGTCCCACTACCAGGTAGCTCAGTGCAGCAGCTGATAGGTGACCACATCTATGAACCCGTTTGGCTGAACTAATAACTCAGCTAGATATTGCATATGTGTCTGAGAAACAGAGTACTACTACAGCATTCTTGGCAGACGACTGCTTTGAGTAATAAAGAAGGTCCCTTGGGAAAGCTGGGATGGCTCAGTGGGTTAAGTGCTTGCTTTGAAGCCCCGGGGACTGAGGATCGAATCCCGGCCCTGGCCCATGCAGACCCATATGCTGAACTGGGGTGTGCCACCAGTTCAGTTCTTGCCGGGACCTATGTGGGAGGCTCCCGGCCCTGTTCCTGCCCTGCACAGCCCTGTGCCCACCTGTGGAGTGAAACTATATGGAAAACTAATGTCAACTATGGAGACTGCTCTGGGTCCTCCCCCTTCTCTCTGTCTCTCTCTGTCTCTGTTTCTCTCTGTCAAAAATCAATTAAAAAAAGAAGAAGGTCCCTAGAATTAATCCCGTTCTGAGAATATGCTCACTTACTTACAGGGTAGCTTATGCATTAGGATAACCCAATTCATTGATCATTATTCACTTAACACTCAAAGACAGAACCTGTCCTCATTCAATCTGAAGATAGTAAGAATACCTTCCAAATCTTTATGGCGAGCCTCTTGCACTGTATCTCTATTGCAGTGACATAAGCCTCTCAAACTCAACATGCCCCATATGAAACTTATTACCCGCCCCTTCCCATCTTCTTTCTGTATTCTACCTACACTGATGGCACCATCACTGCTTGGACACCCAAACCAGAAATCGGACCACTGGCTTGCAGTCCTCCTTTTCTGTCAACAATGACATGCAATCAATCACCAGGAGTCTGGAAGAACCTTCTAGTGAGGTCTCTATTCAATTTCTCCTTTTCATCCCTCCTGTTGACATGTCAGTGCACATCCTTAACTAATTGCTGTAATAAAAGAAGAACCGACATTCCCTGAGGGTAGAGGCCAGCACTGAGGACAGTGTGATGGATAACAGTATGAATGTGGAGCCAGAATGGTGGATTTGAAACCAAGTCAGTGTGCACCAACTGTGGGATAAGTGTCTGGTCTTCAGTTTTCTCATCTTTAAAATGAGAATAAAAATACCTCCATCCCTAGCTTGCTGAGAGGATTAAATAAAGCTAATATACTAACAACACAGCAGTGCTTGGCACACAGTGTAAGTTTGTAATATATATCAAATATGTACTGATAGATGAGGAAACAGAGGCACAGAGCAGTGAAACACACCTTTTTTAGGATCACACAGCTATGAAATAATATATCCTGCATATAAACCCTGCAACGGCACATCTAGTGTTCCCAATGTGGTTGTTAATAAGAAACTGGAACCTCTAAATACAGAAAGACATCATATATTATGTAGAATAGTATGCATAATATGATCGCCTTTAAAAAAACAAAGTTAATTACAAACTTCCTTGTTACCTCTGAACCTTGTATATTCCTTTGCCATCTCATTTCATCCATCTTTCCTACAAAACTACCTGAGGGTAGAGACTGCCCGTTGCAGAGCACAGGGCCAGCTACATAGCGTTCAATATTTGTTAACATACTGAATAGCACTGAATTGTTTTTTCTGAAATAATTAACTAATTTATTAGGCAGATAATAAATAATAGTAGGCAATATATGTGGTTCATACATTCAAACTATACAAAAACTTAGAGAAAAGTAATATTCCTTCCATGCTATTCCTCAGACACCTAGCTCCTATCTCAAAAGACAACCAAGGTGCTCAGTTTCTTGTATGTAGATCCTTCAGAGAGATTATGGAACTACACTGAATTTTAGTGTAATTTGAATTTAATGCCTAAGATTATTATGGCATAGTGAGAAATCCTTCATGCATAGTCAGTATGCTTTTTTCCCTGAGAAGTCACCAATTTCTCTCAAATCTGTATAAAGAACCCAAACATAAACTCTGTGTGTGTGTGTGTGTGTGTGTGTGTGTGTGTGTGTGTGTGTGTGTGTGTGTGTC